>JANTPZ010091847.1:0-15854 GCA_025593235.1 Vachellia pachyceras
TCCTGTAATACCCCTTTTATACCTTAAATGTGTTCTGAATCATCCAAACAGGGTAAATGTGGTTGAGATGCTACTTCATGAGCTGAATGAATAAGAAACAGTTGCTGAGTATCCTCTATATGACAGTCTAGTTGCTATAGAACCTTGCATTCTTCGATGGGAACCGGTTGTAGTGCACATAGGTCATCTCCATACCAAAAAGTCATGGCCATCTTGTCATAATTCCAGGAAGCTTGATGAACTACCCCCTTTAACCAATGTAGTCCCAAGACGATATCATAAGTTTTAATGTCCATAATACGTAGGTCCCATTGAAATTCCTTACCATGCATTCTCCATTTAAATTGTTTCCAAATTTCATACACCTGTAATCTGCCCCCACCAGCTACCTCAGCTTCGGCAATAGGGGTGTTACCACCCTTCCACCCCAATTTCCTAGCCAAATTGTAATCTAGGTAGTCAAAAGTGGCCCCATTATCAATCAGAATCTGGACCAAACGTTTACCCACATAACCTTGGATGCGCATGGAGGCTGCCCCAACTGTACCTTGAATAGCATGAAGGGAAATTCGGAGGCATTCCCCTGTTTCTGGACGTTCTTGTGCACCTTCAGGGTCGACTTCTGCTTGATCAGGGTTGTCTTCATCCAATTCGATGAGTTGAACTTCCAGACGCTGTCGTTGAGGGCAATTATGAGCACGGGAATATTTTTTGTGACAGTAAAAACAAAGGTTATTTTCCCTGTGGTCATCAACTTCTTCTGGGGTCAGTTTCTGGGAAGATGGTGCTGGAAAACGATGCATGACCGAAGAGGCAGAGGAGGAAGACACGTGCTGGGAGCCTATAGCTGCAAAATGCTGGCCGAAAGTTTTGTTGTTCCCAGACGATGTAGTCGGCCCAGCTGATTGAGGTTGGGTACGAGGTGAAGGCCATTTCTTGGGTGCACCCACACCCCAGCTGGATGCTCGTGAGCTCAAGTCAGAACGTCGAGAAGAAATGGAAGGTTCGGGCGTGTGATGGTAATGAATTTTGGCGATGGTCCGGGCTTCTTGCATCGAGGTCGGTCGGAGAATGCGTACCTGCCGTGCATAGTCATCCCTCAAGCCTTCAATGTACGCCTGAACGGCGTATTCTTCGGGGAGCTTCATTTTGAAGCGTAAAGCATCAAACGTATCGTTGTAGTCATCCAACGAACCTGACTGGTACAGCCGCTTCAGTTCGGCCATGGGGGCTTCAAAGGCTGTGGAAAACCGTGCCAAGAGAGCCTCTTTGTACTCCGGCCAAATGGGTAAGTCAGCCCTATAATCATCTTCAAAGGCAAGATGCTAGAGATATGCTCGATCATCTAAATGGATGCTAGCCATCGTGATTTTCCTGTCTTCCGAAGTGTCATCAAGAGCAAAATATCGATCACATTTTGCTAGCCAACCTAAGACGTCCTGTCGTTGGAAATGGGGAAAATCCATTCTTGTGAACCTTGTTGGTGGCTGGTACCCGTGACCGTCCATTAATTGATGGGGACGTTGGTTGACAGTGTTGCGACTGCCATTACCACTCTTGTCAAGTTCTTGGGCGATTCTTGCAACTTCTATGGTCAGATTTCGTATGGCTGCAGGTAAGGCCTTAAGATCTTGAAGTTCTTGGATAGATTCCTCCACTTTCGTGAGTCTGTCTTGCTGCTGGTCTGCCATGGAAGAAGAGGACAATGACTGGGACTGGGAACGGGTAGTGGGCATAAGGCAGGAAAAAAATGGCTGTAATAGTCGAACTTGGAAGCCAAGGAGGGAGTGGCTCTGATACCACTGTTGCGTTGGGTGTAGGAGGGATGAGGAAGAAGAGGAGAAGAGAGGATAGGAGAGGGAAAGAACAGAGAAGAGAGGAAGAGGGAAGAGAAATTGAGCACTGCATTCATATCGTTAATCATGCCATTACAGAATGGTAGACTTCCTTTATATAGGAAGTCAGTTATTAACATCCCTAAACTACCCTTGCTTATTGCTAATTAGGCTTAGGTGTTTATAGAATTACCACCTTGCCCTTCATCTATTCTATTTACACATCATAGATCTTCAAATCTCATTCTCAGTCCCTGTTATCTATGCCAATGTTGTTTCTTGGCATAAAATTTATTTGCCTCCTCTTCTCTTTTCTGTCTATGTTTTTGTCGAAATACAATCAGATAACTTTGGGCTTTGAATATATTGGAATGCCTAATGGTCCAATAAAGCAAATGACGTGCCCGCAACTACTGCAACATCCATATCTCCAAAACCTTACTGGAGGAAGATATGAAAGCTGCATATGGTGAACCAAGAATTTTGTTTTGTTTTACTTTTTTTTTTTAACATATAAGGAAAAAGAAAAGGCATGACTGAGGAAATATGTCGAAAACTGTTGCCAAAGCTACCTTCTAAATACTTTCTTCTTTCCTGTTGCCATTTGGTGAAATTTCATATGACAAAATGTAAAACTAGAAAAAGCTCTGTTGATCAAACACCAATTTATTTATTAATAAAATACATCAAGCAACCACAGCTACTTTAGATTTTAATACTAACATGCAACGGTAATCACACAAGCACTAGCCGCAGATTACATATTATATTCTTAACCTAGACAAAGAAACCCAAATAAAACAGAGGGATTAGAAGCCTGAAATACGTGCACTATACGCTAAATTATACATACAAGAGAGAACAGCTTGTTGGAGGGGTTCAGTCTACGATTATCCTTGGGGGAAGAAGGTTCACACCAGGAGCTTGCTCCTGACATGTAGCAAGTTTCACGATAGAGCGAGCAGAGAGGCGGTACCTTCTCTGTATCTCTGTAAAACCTCCACTAAGAACTTGCTCCACCCAATCCTGCACTTCCATGTCCCCGCCTGAGACATAAGCAGCTGCAAGTAACTGTTCCATGACTTCTGACTCTATCTGTAGTGAGCACTCAGACCCGAGAATGTTTTTGAAGCTCCTTCTGATAATTTTTAACAGTTTATCTGCAAGTGCATTAAAATTATATGGTTTCAAGATTATCGTTTCATCAACCTGATTATACAATTCTCGTAACCAGGGTTTTCGTGTTGCAGTTGAGACACCTTCAGGTTTTCCATCATCCATGAATTCCGATTCATTCTCTTCTGCTGGGACGTTCAAATCTAGGAAGCAATTTGAATTTCTGTGAGCCCTTTTAGCCATTTCTGAGATTTCGCGCCGACCATTAGGGGCATTGTCGCCATTCAGCTTTCTCTTATTTACAAGTACAGGATCAGGAACACCCTCTGCTGAACATTTGAGTACCGCAAGGCTTGGACTTCTGATGTCTCCAATTATATGTTCAACTTTTATCTTGATTGGCACCCCTTTTGTCCTTGATACTCTTTCCTCAGAGTAGCTGGAGAATTCTGTCTTTGGTGTGCAATTCCAATTATCTTCTTGAACTGAGAAAGATGTCACAATTATTGCATTGTTTACACCAACTTCTCTCCCACAAGAGTCTATAATTTTTCCAGTCTTGATAGCTTGAGATAAACTGTTTTGGACCATCATATCGGCCATATCTACATTGTCAAGGAAAACCACGGCCAACGGATTTTTGCACAACTCTCCAACTAAAACATCAAGGATAGTCTTTCCTCTAAATTTTGCATCATGTCCATTTATGTCCTCACAATTTAGATCCACAAAAATCAAGCTTTGCTGGCGTCCATACAAAACCTCAGCCAGAGAAACAGCAATTTTCTTCTTCCCAACCCTATCAGTTCCCACAAAATTCATCCATATGCCCCCTCGTTGGCTTGCTTTGCCCCAGCTTGTTTCACAGTAAGTTATTGCTTTTACAATGCTATGTAAGGCTTCATCCTGCCAGGTAACCTTTTTGGCAAGAGCTTCAAATAGAATTTTAGGATTTCTTAGATCATATTGTCCAGAATGGTCAAAAGTTAAGCAGGATGAAGACTGGGCTGGATGCTTAAAGACGGATCTGTTAACTAAATTATAGTTTGAAGAGAGGGGACTCTCAATTTCCTTAGGACCCCCCATAGTTGGTTTCTTAGATTTGTTGCTTGTAGGAGAAAAGCAAGTTCCTATTCCTAGATCCGTCGTTACAGAAGTCACAGATGAGGGAGACAATTGACTACCATCACACATGCTTGAATTGGGCGTGTTGCATGATCTTAGGTCACCTGACTGAAGATCTTTTGCTTTCTGGGACATCTCTACGGCTGTAGAAACCACAGGAACGGGACTACTTGAATGTGGGGTAGAAGTCATCTGCTCTGCAATGGGCACGCTTGAATTGAGATCGATGAGCACTCTAGGTGATGCATCTGAAACTTTGTAGCTGTGATTGTCAACAGCTTCCTTTTCGCCATCAGGGCATTGAGAACTCATGACAGTTTGACAAGGAATCGCTTCAGAGAGATGCTCTGTATTATGCACATGCTCGCATATCTTGTCCAATTTCTTGATAGGCCCAGATTCACTAGCATCCATCCGAACACTGTCTTCTTTTGTCTGCACTGAATAGAAGAAAAGTGGTTTTCACACCAAAAAAGAAGCAGAATTGAAATTATTGTTCTTTATCCTACAATTTATCGTATTACACCTTTGGAACAAAAACAAAGGTTCGACAACCTGGAATTAATGTAACAGGACTAGGCTTGCCAAGGCAATCACCAAAACGGGCTATTAACAATGTTCATATAGGCTTTAAAATTCAGATTACAAGCATGTGTTGATGGAGCATTTATTCTTATAGCATTGAAAAATGATTGCCTTTTAATCAAAAAACGACACTACAGAAAATTATCAAACAAGATCTCTAGATGAATGACATATTTGAAGAGTTAGTTGTTGCATCATGCAAAATACAATGACGACATGCATCCATAACAGCAAACCAAAATATTATCATCAAATTCTAATGTGCAATATATTATGATTCGTAAGATCACAGGGCCCAGATCCAAGATCCTTCATTAGTTAATTTCTTCTTCCCCTTCTGTCAGCCGGAGAATGACTTAACCAAAAAGAAGAAGAAGAAAGGAAAAAGCCCATACTCAATGAAATCAGGCTGCTTAAAATTGATGCAGGAGCGCTACACACCTTATTGTTCAACCATTTTGTTATGCCAAGGTCAGCAGTCCGCAACCATGGAGGTAAATTAGACTGGTAAGGATCGGCAACCAAAGCAGACAGTCCCTCATTTGAAGCTGGAAGCACTTCTGGTTCACAACTTTTACCGCATTGACGGCAACGGGAAACACAATAATATGAGCCATCTAGGGCACCCTTCAAATCAGAAGGTGAAGAAAACAAGCCACCAAATGGGACAAATGAATCCATTAAGCTGTAATAACATGATCAAAAAAGCATCTCAGTCAAGATTTGTGCAAACATTTTATTGCGAGAAAGAAGCAAAAGTTTGCAGCACAGGTGCCTTCAGCACAAAGAACCCAGGTTATCTTTTCAATAGGCAGGGATGGCAACCTTGCTTCTAACTCTTAACAGTAAATTAGCAGAAACTAAAATACTACCAGTTCCCATAAGAAGTTAAAAGGTCTATTCAATGGCAACGCAACAATTATATTATGATTCTAATCTTCTAACTTCTGACAACTTAAAAGCACTGCGTAAAATGAACAGCATTTCATCAAGCACGAAGGTAACTCGTCAAGGAACGGAGTCGGTGTATTTTTTTGACTATTTAGTATTTACATACTTCGATCACAGTCTGCAAGAGACAAAACTAGAAGAGCATCTAACGCGCTCACATTTTTTAAACATATTTATGCGCAATCGATAAGCTTAAAAGCTAAAAGACGAATAGCACAATAGACATAAAAGATCATATCACAAGCATCGAAACAAATGCTTCAGATGAAAAACAAAAGAAACGGGTACAAGCAACAATTCATTCGGGTCAGAATTTTACAGTTCATAGAGGTCATTTACCTGTACGTAGGCCTCTGATATGATTCATCCTGAGGTCGAAAAGACGTGATGGGCAGAAGCTGCAAGTCCCAATCCATCTCAGTAGATGGAAACTTCCCCATCAATTTGAGATAGCTCTCATAGCTTGCCGCAGCTCCCATCAACCAAAACTTGCCGTGATTAAGCTCCAATACCTTCGCCAATTCAGCAACAACATAATTCACTGCTTCATCTGAGGCCTTCTCATCAATCAAAGACTTCAAGTCCCCAAAATTCACCACCAAACCAGGTCCTACGCCATGCTCTACCATTTGAGCAATCTCCTTGAGCCTTGAACTGAAAGTCTCGTTATCCCACTTCTCGAAGACAAAATTGGAAATATCTTTTCCGATGCATATCACGCGCAATCCAGATAACCCCACCGGCAAAGTACCGTCTCTTTGTTTATTAACATCTTCTGTGAAACTACGCAGAGCATCATCTGCGCATACACCCAGAAGCAGGGGATTCCTCCCTCTGCTCCTGCAAAGCACATCTCCGATTCTTTTGTAATTATCAGCGCCGCCGTCGCAGGTTGTGAAAGACCCAGGAAATGGAAAACTGAAGCTCCGACGACCCGGGTCCGGATGCTCCGTCAGATTGCAGAGGAATATAGGGGGGACTCTGGAGCGCGAGTACCTGAGTAGGTGCGGAAGAGGACGAATAATAGCAAGTTTGATTTCGGAGCTTCTAAAACCCGCTTCGCCGAATACCCGGCTAACGACCGGGTCGTCGAGAATCGACAATATCAAATGTTGAAGCTCAACCTTCACACATGAAACCGAAGTAGGCTGCTGCAAGATTTGATTGTAAATGTGGAAATTCTCGGGCTGCCTTCTCTGACTCGCCTGGGAGCGCTTGATGGCGGCCATGAGCGAGTTAGAGACTGGCGGGTCGTCGGCTAGTTGAGTCGAGGGGACCCGGTCGAGCGATACGCTCAGGCACAGCTCTAGCGCCTTGAATTGAAGCCGAGGCGAGTAGGCACAGTTCCGGGCACGAGCGCAGGCGTCACGTAAGGTAGACGCCGGCAACGAAAGCAAGGCGGAGACGACATGGAGAGAGGTGGTCTGGGGGTGCCCCCGACGGCGCGCGACCGAGACAGCTTCTTCGAGAGCCCGAGATGCATCAGGCGTCAAGCATTGCTTGGCTACTCCGACCGGCGTAGGCATCACCGGAATTCATAAACAAGTAGAAAAAACTTTGGGGGTAAAAAAAAAGTGAAAAACCTGAGAGATGACACTAAAATTTGCTGCTTTGAAGTCAAAACAATATTTTAATGGGATTAAAAAAGAAAAGGGCTTTTGTGTTGGGGAGCGAGGGCTCCAAATTTATAAAGGAACATAAATTAGGGAGAGCGAAGAATGGAGAATGGAGTTGGCTTTTTGAGTGGCGGGACCTATTGGAAAACTACTTTTTTTTTTTGCCTGAACCTATTGGAAAACTACTGCCACTAGCTGGTGCAACTCAAAGCGCTTTAGCATAAAGTTTTTGAAGAAGACACGTTTCTCTTGTCCATTCCATTTCATGCATCGCCATAATCATTACCCCACATACTTAACATTAGTTTGTATGAAATATTTTTTTTTTGCAGAAACCAAAAGGAGAATAAAGCTAATCATAAATAAAAAAATAAGAATGACAAAACAATGCTTGGTACACGTGTAAAATATATTTTTGGGTGATATTTTGATAAGGTAGTGGCTCCAATGTTTAACACAAGAGTTGGGTGAATTTTTCATACAGAGATTAATGAAATTAAATAAATCACTTTAGATTAAACATATTATATAATATCTATGTGTATCATTAAATTATATATCAATTTATAAATTAGGTAAATTAATTTAAAAATGATAAATAAATCAGTTTATTTAACTTTCTGAATTTTAAAAAGAAAAGTCAATTAAAGTAAGGAGAAGAGTTAGCGCCGATTTGGAAAAATACTGAGAGAATAATTTCACACAATCTGATATAAGTATGTAAAAGGAATTTTATCTCATCTTCCGTTAAAATCGGGTAAGTATGTAAAAGGAATTTTACCTCAACTTCTATAAAAATCACTCCAAAAGAAGTTAGCAAACATGCATTTAGTATGTATCATTTAACATAACCAGTCCCTTGTGCCAACGAAATTAATAGAACGAGTCTCTCTCTTTTTGACTCTATGTTTGAGAAAACTGTTGACCCTTGATGTGGTCAAACTCATGATCAGGTGTGTTTCCACTAAGTTGCCCAAATTAAGTCCCTGTTCTTAGTCCTACTTACGTTGCTCCCAATCAATTTTATACCCTTGTGCTTCTAAATGTGTTACATATGGTCATTAATTACTCGTCAGTCAACTACCCTTATACCCTTCCATTTTTCTTTAATCATCATTTTAAATGTTTTTTTATTTTGCAAAAGTTTTTCTCTATTTGTTCATTATTTTTTTTGTTCTGGTGATTTGCTCATTATTTTGAAACACCGAAATAGCATTAACTTGTGTCTTTTCAATTTTACCCCTTTAATTTATTCATCGACTTTAGAAACATAAAACAGTAGCATTAATAACTAAAATACTGATCCTTACTCTGGATTTTAATGGCAGGTGCTATAAATTTACAAAATTTATCGGGATGGATATATTGATCATAAAATTAAGACCTAATTTTTTATAAACGCACAATAAATTAAACCGTTGTCTTGCTTTGTTAAGTTTCTTTATTTATAAAATTGGGTGAAACTTTTGAGACACCGTGGCCGAATGGCATTATTTAAAATACAGATATATTATTTTTTTCAAATATAAAAATATTATAAAATCCTTTGTAAAGGAACAGAAGTATTGAAGAAAGAACTTACGCCCGGTTTGGTAGAGTGGAACCGGAGCCTTGAAGTGGAAATGTGGATGGAACTGACGAAACTGCTTGTTTGGTATCCAGGAACCGAACTCCATGGAACTGCCAGTTCCATCAAATATGGGAACTAGCAGTTCCCACATAAGCCTTGAGAATTGGGTTCCAGTTCCCTGGAACCCATTCTTGGACCATTTTACCCCAGCTGCTACCGAAGGACGTCTCCGTCGATGAAGGCATCTGTCTCCGTCTCCGTTGATGACCAAGCTCCATCGATGACCAAGCTCCTGCAACGGCACTGTTCTTCTCCGTCTCCGTCGATGAAGGTGTCTCTGTTGAAGGTGACGACGAGGATGAAGGAGATCTGACGGCACTGTTCTTCCCGTCTCCATCGATGAAGGCGTCTCTGTTGAAGGCGACGACGAGGACGAAGGAGATCTGACGACGAGGATGAAGGCGTCTCTGTTGAATGCACTGTTCTTCTCCATTGCTTCTTGATGGCAACCAGCGAAGACGAAGGAGGTCTCCAGCTCTGTCGAGGGTGAGGGTGAGGAGGACGAAATAGATTTGTCGAAGGCGTCCCGCCGACCAAAGCTCCTGTGACGATGACTGCACTGTTCTTCTCCATACAAAGAGGACGAAGGATGACGGAATTGTACAAAGGAGGATGAAGGATGTCGGAGATGGACGAAGCACACCGGAGAAGGACGAAGGAGGACGGCACTATTCTCTGTCTCTGTCGATGGATTTTTCTGGGCAAAGGGCATTTTGGTAGTTTCACAGTAGGTACACATATTTTATATCTCACTTCTTCCATCCTACCAAACAGGTTTTAAAACTCACTTCCAATTCCAGTTCCACTTCTACCTCTACTTCCAATTCCATCAAAATCACTTCCGTGTACCAAACGGGGCATTAATAAAATTATCAAGCAAAAAAATTTTAATTAACAATTTACCTAATAATCTAATCCCCATAAAATATAATTGCGTCCGTTTGGCAAAGCTTCTCATGAGCCCAAAATCACGTTCAACAGTGTTTTTCTGCAAAACAAGATAATCTCTTTCACATATTTGTCTCGACTTGCGTAAAAGTACTTCTCTCCCGCTTTTCCAAACTAGTCAAATAAAATATCGTCCCATCCATAATCGATCTCACATGATCAAATCAGAATAGTTAACTTAAAAAGCATCCATTTTCCCCTACAGGGGAAAAAAAGATGGGAAAGGATCCTCTCCACTACTCAAAAAGTAGTGGAGATCTCCACTGCACATCTAAAGGCTGATATTTGCCCAAATAATTCCTCCACTTTTCCCTCTTCTATATTTATGGAAATTATTTAGGCGTCTCAAAAGAAAAAAACAACAAATGAAAGCCTTTGGATATACAGTGGAAATCTTCACTACTTTTTAAGTAGTGGAGAGGATCCTTTCTCAAAAAGGATGGACATGAATTTAGGTAAGTGTAATTAGAACACATCAATTCCTAAATATAGAAATGGAGTTAGGAATGCGTCATGTCTAAATGAGTACGCCATAAAATCTTTGCACCCACATGGGTTATACACGTTATACAAAACAATAGTAGCAAATACTTTAATCAAGAGTCAGATTTAAAATCAATAATTAGTTTCTCAAATTGATTTCTTTTCACAGTGATACTTATATTTAGTGTTTAACAGAGTCTTAAATATGATAAAATGTCACCATCCAAACATGGTTTAGATATGGGTAACATGAATTTCATGTAATTAGTAATATGTTTATCAATCAATTTCTTTCTTTCTTTCTTTTTTTAAAAAAAAAGTGGCCGTAGGGAAGTGGTTTAAAATGTTGAAAATCCAAGATATCATAAATACGTGGATTTGGTTGTGAGAAGTCGCCTTCCCAAGGAGAAATGTAATAAAAGTGAGTGACAAGTACGACCACACAAATTGGAGTCACTATAGAGAGCGTAAGAAACCATTAAATCTTTTTATTAATAAAGAAACCATTAACTTTGATTTGATTTGGAGTTTAGAGGTGGACGTGCGAGCTCCGATGCTCAAGCATTTGTCGTTTCTTTCACACACACACATATATATATATATATATATCACACACACACAGGGATAATTTTTTGGTCCCTTCCGGAGACCAGCCTTTTTCGTGGCTCTTATTCCTCTTAAAGTGATATAAACAAAATATATATATATATATATAATGAAAGCTGATATTTTATGCACAGATTCATTATTATTTGACCCTCCAATATATTAGAATCAATTAAAATTATTTTGCTGGATGGACTTATTATAGTTTTAATTTGATTGAAATGCGATCTCTAAATTTTGATTTGTTGTAAATACTTGAATTAATCCTCAGACAATCTAACTCAATTCTTATAATTATATCATTTAAGATGCTTTGTCCCTGCACTGTCAAAAACAAAACTATAAAGTTATTTTTAAAGGGTTTGTTTGGCGGAGCGTTTGAAAAAATCAAACGTCTGTTCAACAGTATTTTTTCGTAAAACGAAATAATCTCCTTCATATATTTACTTCAATTTATATAAAAGTACTTCTCAACCGCACTTAAAAACATTAGGGTAAAGAAAGAAGTGTTGATTGGAGAGAGAGGGTAGCTAGAACTAGAAGACACGTGCCAAACAAGAGATTGTCATTTTGGGCAAGACGCGATAGACTTGTGGTACTACCAACATGAGCTTCATCGGCCCAACATGTACAAATGAATCCCCCCCCCCCCATGTGATCTTTCTTTAATGTAAAAAGCTATTTCGATTAAAACTGTGATTCAAAACGAGACACCTCCAACTTCAAAATAGTTATGGGGGAAAAAGGAAATCAAACCATTTTAGTTTCATGGAAGGACGGTCTCTAATCTAAATTAATTCATGTTGATGCAATATTTGGACTTTGCCAAACGGCTTATATATATATATATATATATCCTTGTCATTTTTGTTGCAACGCCCTCACACTTCTCATATTCATAGAGAGATTGTACTTATCGATTAGAGCTCGTTTGAGAATAAATTTTATCGATTATAATTTGAGGTAAAACATGGGCTTGTTTGGATAATTCGTCAGGAGAACGATCACAGATTCTGAGGTAAATATGTGAGAGGAATTTTGTCTCGGTAAGCATAGGAATTAAACAAGCCAGAATGGCTTTTACGGATTTCAAGACAAAAACTAAATTTTGAAATGTGATTGTGTTTGAGAAGTTATTGATTTTTTACGGAGTTCGGGGTAAGTAGTAGGTAAGAAAAGAAGAAATGAAGATTTATTATGTCCGCCTCCCCGAGGCAACTCCTTGTGCACTGTTGGAATATGGGTCACCCTTAGTAGATTAGCTCAAACCCTATTTTGGAACAAAGGTATGAATGAGAGAATATGTGGGAATAAAGTGGCAATTTTCCCTAAAGGTTTGAATTTTGGAAATAAACTAACAAAGCGTGGGAACGGTTTCTCATCACAAGTAGGCAGTTTTTTATTCCTTGTTTTAAGAGGAGTTAAGCTCCACTTTGCTCATACGACAGAACGCACGGATAAATAAAGTTTTCTCCCTTCCCTTCTCTGTAAATCCTCCGCTCCTCTCCTCTCTTCTTTGGTGCATTTGCTGTGTCTCAAATCTGGATCCACCCCTGTGATCCAAATTCTGCGTAGGTATCTGCAATACATGTTCGACTTGTTAGGTACGCCCGAATACTACATGCACAAACACAGCGTCATAATCAGTAATGCCTTCAGAGAAACAAATACCTGAGCTCATTGGTTGGTTCGTATTGAGCTAATTTTGATAATTTTGATGTAAACATCTACAATGGTCCACCTTCAGAATGCAACTATTCCATGTTAATTGATGTGATCTGGTTTGTTTTATCGTGTATGGTGTTACCAATGGTGTTCATAATATAGATAGATCTCAGGCTAAAAAAAATATATAGATAGATCCATTTGTTAAAAAATCACTAATATTTGACTATTTTCTCAATTAAAGCCAACAGATGATTAATTCATTGTGAAAGTCCAACATTAACATGTCAATTTAATCTAGATGCAAACCTTTCTTATATATGTAACCAATTAAAAAGAATTAAAAATAATTTTCAATTAAGTCATGCATTAGAGAGTGGAATAGTATGAATTTAAAGTATAAAGTAAATTGAATGGTGTCCTAGGTAAGCGAACCAAGTGGCGGATTTTATGGCTAAGGAGGCATTGCATGTCACGAATGGGGTTACCTTTTTTGAAACTCCTCCTAGTAATAGATTTTAATTGTTGAGTTCTATTTCTTAATAAAAAAAGAACATAAAGTAGATTGAGATTTTATAATTAGGGTCATAACAAACAAATTTATTAGCTTTTACGTTAAGATTGGAGGAGTGATATGATATTTTAAAATGTTATTATTGATTTTGAACTTGTACGTATATTTTAATCTTATTCCAACTTGATGATTTAAGAATTACAATAAAATAATAAAAAAATATAATTTTTCTAATAATGATATAACTATAAGTTGTCGATTATTTGGTATCCGATTAAACAATGAGGAGACAGAATTTGTTTCTTTTTTTTTCTTAAAAAAACAGAGATGAGGATGGATAACTAGATTCGGCCAGGGATGTCATTTTCGAACCTCAAAACGTCAAAAAGGCCATACCACATGCATAATGTATTGTATTCTTTGTCTCGTCGAGCGAATTAACAGATCTACCAAATTATTTTCAGATCCAAAATCGAATAAAAAAAAGATTTTTTGAGGAATTATAATTAATCCCTACCATAAGAATTGATGCCACCAGTTAGGTTGCAAATACAAATTTTGAAAATAAATGAATTACGAATAATTACTCAGACGTTTGCAATCAGAAATCTCGTACGAATTCTAATAAGGAGCTTGCTTCAAGTTCAAAAGTGTGATTATAACCTTGTGATAAAATTTCATGAAAGCTCTTTTATAAATAAAAAAAGATCACAGGTTATATCCCACTAATAACCTTAAATCATTTGTAACAGCTTCCCTAAATTAAATAATAATAATAATTGGTTGGAGAGGGCGTGTGAAGTGAAGCAAAGGAATTATTCCCAGAAAGCAGAAAAGGAGTGATAATAGTGTGAGAATGGGATATTTTGGAAATCTATACATTCAAACGACTTGTCCGTTTGTTATATAAAAGATGAAACCCTTCGTCGTTACTTTTAGCATAAAAGGTTAAAAGGCAATATTCCGAGGCCTTCAACAAAATTCAAACTATCTTTCAACTTTAATCTAAAAGCTAACAAATTAATTTATATACATTAAAAAAGTCAATTAAGTTAGTTGTTTACAATAATTACACGTTGATTTTCTTGAATTACTGTTTTTAATCATGCTCGTCGGTAATGTCATTTGATAAAAACCTATTAATATAAGCAATGAATTAAAAATTTTAAAAATTCTGTAAGGCAAAATGAATTGAGATATTATATAGAATTATGATTAAAAATGAAGAGAAATTTACAAGCAGGTCCCAACAAGAATAATTAATGAACAAAAGATCTTAAAGATTGGTAAAATGACTATCAGGTCCCAGTGGTATCCGGTACGATTGTTATTGACAGCTGGTGAGGTTGTTAATGACAACCGAACCAGCTACTGCTAGAACCTAATGTTAATTTTATCAGTGGGACATTTTGTTCATTATTCCTCTATTTGGGACCTGATGATAAATTTCCCTTTATTCGTAATTATTTCATAAAATACATATTATAAAAAAAATCAACTGATTTTTATATAAATGAGTGAATATGGTATTAAATATAGTGCTTTTTGTTTCATACCACTCTAATCCATTTACTCATCTGATCCTATATGTGTGGCAGATAGAAAATGATTTATTTGAAAATCACTTTATTTAATTTTTCATATGAATGTGCAATTTTAATATTAATTTATTATATGATGATTTTACTATGGTGTTATATAAGGTATTTTAAATAGGTATAAAATTAAAAAATTATTGAATTTTTACGTGGAACTAATTAGATTAAACTTGAGTTTGAAATAACTTGAGAGTAGTGGTAGGTATAGTTTGTTAATTGTTTTTTTAAAATATTTTATCCATCAATGTCTTAAATCATGAAACATTAAACAAATGTTTTGATTCCACTGCACCGCAAATTGCTGGTGAGCATATTGTTGAAAAAGGGGCATGGGTTTAAATCAAGAAACATTAAACATAGCAACATTTGTTGTTTGGACTCAGCCTAATCAATCTCTCTTAGCATGCCATTTTTCTTTAATTAAAAGGTTACGAGTAGAATTAAACGTATGACATTTCATTAACGTTCTCATAATCATGGAGAAGAAAAACAGTGAGGGGGGTATGGGAGCCATGTTTCATTTGATCAAAGGAATGTGGAGTGGATCAGAGTACGTAGCGAAAGGATTTGTTTGGTTAAACAAAAGAAGAACGAGGGAATGTAAATGATGGTAATCTCTTTTCCCTTTCCCCACTACATCTTTTCCTTTGTCAAAACCATTCACCTCCTTTTTCCTGTCGTTAAACCAAAAACCAAACAGTAAGTTAAAGGGAAATGGGGAAAAGAGTCAAAGGGAGAGTGAGGTCCAGATTGAATTAGGGCACTCACTCACAAGAACAAACACGCTTGCCGCATGAAGTGAGTGTGAATGGAGATGCCACCTCAACCTTTTTTCCCCCACGATCCATGTGTCATCAACTAATATATATCGCAAAACATCTGGACAAAGGTTTGGTTAAGACAAAGTAAAGCATGGAAGTGGCTCTCAACGTTGAGCTCTCAGCCAAGGAAGCACGATCGCCTGGAGAGGATGAGAACATATACACGAAGAAGGTGAAGATACATGAGAAGAGTGAACTTAGCACGGATGATAACGATCAGGATGTGCAAATAGGCGACCTGGTGAACCATGAAGACGTTGTGCGAACTAATGTACCTGAGGAACCAGCTGCTACCTTCCTTATGCCTGAGGACATTCCTTCAGAATATCCTCAGTGTCAAGCAGCCTCCTTCAGAGACAAG
>JANTPZ010091849.1:0-23644 GCA_025593235.1 Vachellia pachyceras
GCCACTGGCAACTCTGGATATGGTTTTAACCATTCCTTGCCTCGTCCGGGGCGGAAACGAGGTTGGCATCCCTCCACCCAAGGAACTTCTCCAGGTACAAGCACCTTTTCTTCTATGTTTTCTTTTGATCACTATCTTCCTTAGAATAACAATCCTTTTGTTATCACTGATATAATAGTTCCCGCCAAGTAAATGACTGAAACCTCATTCAAGGCGTTGGCAATACGATTTATATTGTCGTCAGTTATAGTAGCTTTTATACTTTTGATCTGGAATGCTGTCTGTTATCAGCTCACTCTCCCCGCCCCCCCCCTCTCATTTCTCTATATCATGGTCTGATATCGACAATCGCTTTCGCTTCCCCTTACTCCACTAGTATGAGCTCTAGTCAATCAGGGAGTCTAATTTGACGGAAGAAACCAATGACGTCTTGACGTTATTGCTAATGAATTCCACTGCAATTTTAGGCGCTGGGCACCTTAGGACCTCCTCATTTTTTAATTTAGCCTAAAATTTACTTAACGCATTTCTTTAGTGCTTTTCTCGCTACTCGAGAAGATTTTGGTTTTTAAGTGTCGAAGATACATTTATATGCATTTTTGTGTGTATCTTTCTAATTGCCAGATCAAGTTGACGGCGGTTATAATGTAAAACTGTACATTGCTCCAGTTCCAAGAACGTCGACTGAAAATGATGTGAGCCTTTTTCTTCCGGAAATCATACTTTGGTAATTGGTTGCATAGGGAATGTTGAATGTAAGAATACTTTTGGCGCACAAATATGTTTATTCCATCTCTGTTTGTGATCTATGGGAATGGCATTAACATTTGCTGTTAAAAATATAGGAATGGTGATTAATGGCAACCTACTCTAAAATCTAATCTGAATATTTGTTCTATGCCCTTATTACCATCATTTAGGTTCAATATTGATTCCATATCATGAAAAGCGCATGTGCCAAATGCAAAACAGTTTGTTGTTGATTCTTTATAGAACCAAACACTGGAGCAGAGATAGACATTCCATTTGCCATCCTCGGAATGAGAAACGTGATTAAATTATCATACATGCCTTTTGCCAGTACAAACTTTCAGTAGATTCTCCTCCCTCAACAAGATGACCATATAGGTTTTCTTCCATAATAGGGTCATTTCTACTATAGCTATTGTTGTTGATCACATTTCACTGTTGTCTATATATATTTTGTTTGTTTAAATCAGATCCGCCCTGTGTTTGAAGAACATGGAACTATTGTTGAAGTTGTTCTTTTGAGGGATAAGAGAACAGGTGAAAGACAAGGTACTGTTTTGCTAGTTTTTGTTTATTTACTGTATGTGCTTCAGTATTGTTAAGTTCAATATCTTTTAACTTCCTTAGGGGCTTTCAGGAATTGAGTTTAGTCTGGTGCTGCCTCGTATGTATGTAGCATGGTGTGTCCATAAGCAGTCACATCAATTAAGATTTTGTTTAACTATGCAGGAAGTTGTTTTGTGAAATTTGCTACGTTGGATGAAGCTGAGAGGGCTATCAAAGCTCTAAGCAATCAATATACTTTTCCTGGGGTCAGTACAAATTTTTCTGGAATGTATTAGATTAACCCTTTATTGCTGCCACTAGTCCTATCAGTTTGAACAAAGCCTTTTGTTGTTTGATATATCTGATTTTCATAGGAGTTATCCCCCATTGTTGTCAGATTTGCTGACCGAGAAAAAGAGCGTCTTGGTAATTCTCTAAGAATATCCCTTTGACCTTTTTCTTCTAATAATATTTTAATATGTTTGCACACTCTATCATAAATACTTTGTATGCTGGACCATGTTTATGATGACTCTATACACCATCTGTACCTTCTAGGATAGTCATCAACTCTCAGTTTAGGTTTTGAAGATTCTTAGAACAGCGACTATATCTTTGAAATTGCTTTCTGTTAGGTTTGTTGAGTTTTGTCCATTGGCTTTCCAGCCTTCTCTCTGACTTACTAAACCTGGCATTTTAACTTCGTTGCACTGACCTTTGCAAAGAAACGTCAAGCTGCTTCACTCACTGTTGCTCATGTTTGCTGAATGATGGTGATTCTGTCCTTCACTATGGCCGAATACAATGTACTGCAGAGTAAAGCTAGAAAGGGAGAAAGGAACAATATCAATGCAGAGATAGTGATCGTTCTCTGTCAGTTATTAAGCATGTGTGATTTTTTAGTGATAAATCTTGAGAATGAGAGTGTCTTTCTTCTGAGAAAAATGTAACCACACTACAAGAAAATTAAATCTAATAACCTAATAATTAGTTTGGTATTTAAAATGAGGTCAAGCATTTCATATTTGTTCATGGAGAATATTAGCTTTGATTTTGAAAATTTCCGGATCAGTACCAAGATTTTCAAATTTTAAGTTTTATTGATGAAACACGTAGGAGATACAAGAAATATTGTCACATTCACATATATATGTTCGAAAGTAAAGAATAGGAGATTGATGAATGTTCTCAACATCTCATAGATTGCAGTGGAGCTTCGTCAGTGAGAAATAAGCAATTAAAACTAAAAGCATCATGGCCTTTTGGTATTAAATTTGTTGGCTTTATTCTTTTGACAGGGATTCGTGGGTTCTCCCAAATTTTGGATAAAAAAAATCCCTCAGAAGGCAAGCTTCCTCTTGCTCTCAACATATCCTACAACCTTCTATGGCCATACTGATGATCCATCTGTTTCTGAATATATTATTTCTTGTATTCTTGTTATCTTCATCTACTCTGTGTGTGTGTTTTTCCTAGCTCACTCTGCTCTTCTGTTTTGATATTTTTTTTTAGAGGCGGTGGATAAAGTGTTTGTTGGTCACATCAACAAAGACGTTTCTAAAAAGGAAATTGAAGAGGTATGCCTTACCATTCACATTCACTAAATCTTCAAATATATTCTGTCATCATCTAAGCTTAAGTTATTTTAATGTGTGTTTCATGCCAGTGCCTGTATCCAAGTGTTTTTCTTGAATTTCAGAATGTGCTGATATTAGAAATGCATTAGATCCACACCCTTGGTCACTGGCATCTAATGGAGTTCAAAAATTTTGGGCGCCATGTGGAAGTTGTTCATAATGCTGTTATGCAGAAATAGCTAGCTGAAATTGTTTGTTACTAATGTGTGCTTGTGACTAATCTTCCAGAATTCAGAATAGTTTGGAAATTTCTTTGCACCGTTAATGTTATTCTTTGATGTCCCAATTGTTTATTTTGATTATACTGTGAAACATCCTTCATAATCCACTTGCATTGGTGCATCTGATCTTTTAGGTTCTATTCTGTAATTCTGCATATGCACATTTTCTATAGGTATTTTCTCCTTATGGACGTGTGGAGGACATCTTCATTGCACAATCTCGTGGTTGGTTTATGTTCTTATGTCTTTCTTTTTAAATATATTTGTGGAATTTAAGAGCGTACTGAGCTATGTTAATTGATCACTGTGTTACTTCCTCAAAACATCCCCCCCCCCGGGTGCAAGTGAAAGGATGTGCACTCCTGATGACTTAAACCACCTGAGATAGAGTGAGATGTTGCAGCTGAAGGCATTTTATGTATTTGTCCTTTTTCCTCAATCATTTTTATTTTCTCAACTAAAGCCCCTAAGGGGCCAGGGATGTTAGGTATCGCATGAAATAGTAGGGTTTAGAATGATGTCGAGAACTGCCTTTTCTTGTATTGGGGCTCAGATATGGCTAACTTCTCTCTTTAAAATCAAACTCCTGGAAGTAACAAGTACAACTAAGTGATTGGTTTGGAACATGCCACACTTATGAAAACAGATGCAAAATGTTGAGGGGAAAGAGATGAACTTTCACATTGAATAATCCAATGTAGGCTATATACTTTTAGCATTAGAATATTTTGTCATCTTGACTTTGATAAGTATTTCCTACTTCATCACTTTGTTCTTCACATTTCACCTTTTGCCTAACAGCTTGTCATTTTTAATCTTTCTTGAATTTCTAGGATATTGTTTTGTGAAATTTTCAAACAAAGATATGGCTTTGGCAGCAATCAAAGGGCTGAACAATGCATTCACAATGAGGGTAAAGCTCTTCTCTTTTCCCCTTTCTTTAATTGATATATATTACTTGATGGGCTGTTGCAAAGGCTCATTAAATCTTCTTAATCAATCAGGGTTGTGATCATCCATTAATTGTTCGTTTTGCGGAACCTAAGAAACCCAAGGCTGGAGAACACAGGTTCCACCGTATTTTCCTTTTATGTTCAGATACAACTCTGATGTGCCATTTCTAATGAAGGAACTTTAATTACTTGCTACTGAATTCATATTTTGTCTGAACTGGGTTCTGTTCTGGTAATTGATTAGCCAAGTATCTTGTGTATATGCCTTATCAAGGCTTACTGGTGCATACTTTCAGTTACTCAATATATGTCTGTAATTTCGCTAATGAACAGAATCTGTAAGCAAGGAATTTATGTTCGTAATTCTACTGTCTATGTAGGGTCAACCACATGCCTGGGAGTGCATTTAGTCCATGCTCCCAAGAGCCAGCATTCTGGTTGGTTTTGCTTCATCCTCTCTCTCTATATCTACCTACCTATCGATCACACACAAGTTTTGAAACTATTTGCAATAAAGCTCAATATGTGTCTGCTTAATTGAGTTGTTACAGGCTGCCACCGAACTTTAGTGATCCCATTGGAGGGAGTAATCTACCTATGGCCCCGCATCATCCCCCAATTCCTCACCCACAAGTTGCTCCTCATATTCAAAACTGGGAACCTGCCAATGCTATGGTGCAACAACCATTTCCTTCTAAGCAAGCACATCCACCATTGGCTCCAATGCCCTCCCAGTCGTTGCAGGCTCAAAAGTTGCCTTCTCAACCAGTTGTTACCGAGTTGCTGAGGCAGCCACCTCCAACAGATTTATCTACTCAAAATATAGAGCAGCAGCTAAATTCACAGGTTAGTGGCTAACAGGTAACACATTAATCATTATTTAGAAGCTCTTCAGTCAGGTTTCTGTTCTGGTCGTGAAGTAAAATTTATTACTCAAGAGGTAGGCTCACATAATTGTAGTGATATTTGTCTCTTCCTGTACTCTTGCATGCATCTTCTGTTAACTTGATATTCTTATATTTATCAAACTTTTCTTGTTTCTCCTGGAAATTGTCAGCAAAAAAAAATATGGAAAAATAATAGGCCTTTTAAAGTTTTTAACTTTAGAGCATTTCTGGACATGTTCCATGTACCAGTATCTCAATAAAACCTTGAGGTGATTCTGGATTTCTTGCTTTTAATCTTTGATGACACCTCAATAAAATCAACCTTAATTTGGTGGGTTTTGCCCATTTTAAAGTTCCTATAGGTTAACAAAAATACTGAACATGCCTGTGCTATTCATTTGCTGCTGGGCTTTAAGTATTTACTCTTTTTACTATGCATCAACTAGATTAATTTAATTAGATGCGAAGTCAGTTTGAGCTATCCGCATTTGTATTTGGCCAGTCTGAATGGTGTTCTTAGTTTTATATTCTTCCTTGTAGGCTTCCCAGACCAGAGGCAGCCCTTGTGCTGTTGCAGGCTGTACATCACCAGATGCGCCAGAAAGTTCTGACGACGAAGTTTTTCCAGATTGTGACTGGAGTGAACATATATGTCCTGATGGTAACAAGTACTACTACAATTGCGTGACTTATGAAAGTAGGGTAATGTTTCTCCCTTTTGAGTTTTGAGCTTGTTCCCAAGTCCCCCTCCCCCCTACCCCACCCATTGAACCAGGCTTGTGAATTTTGCCTAATGTTGCTGCAGTGGGAGAAGCCCGAGGAGTATGTCTTGTATGAGAACAAACAAGAGCAGGAGGATCATGGCTGTCCAAGTTCATAGTTGGCTTTTATCTTCCTGACAAGTTGCCTACACACAGCAGGTGATATTTTGTGGGTCTCATGTTGCGGCGGAGCATTGGTTTACAAACGGCTTCCCCCCCCCCCCAAAAAAAAAGACAAAAAGAAAGAATAGAGCCAATGAAGTGTACAGAAAGCTTGAAACTTGTTAAAAGTTCATGGGTGGTGAGTTGGGCCACTGCTGGAGCAGAATCTCGATTCCATGCATGATAATGGTTCGTAATATCATTCGTCTTGTTACCTAAAAATCATCGGGGTTTTGTTTCTACTTGGAAGTTGCAACTTTTGCCTGCAGGAGGTGAAAAGAGAATAGGAAATCCAAGTCAAGGAAGCTTACTCGCAATCGCTAATGTGACTTGTTACTGCCGGGACATGTGTGGGGTTGGCTCACTTTTTTTTTCCTCTTAGTTTGGGCCCGTATTTCTTTTATTTGGTATAAACCATCCGGTATCATGGGTTCATTGCCCGCCCCAGACTAATCCAGACCCCCCGTGAGGAGACCTTACGGTGGTAGCGAGGTACCGATGGGACAACCTCTTTGAGGTTGCGTTAATTATCGCGGCTGTCACTCCCTAGGATTTGAACCCTCACCCTGAGGAATGCTGGTAGTGGCCCTTGTCAACTCTACCAAACGCTTGTTGGTGGGCCCGTATTTCTAGGCTCACCTAAAAAGCAGTGGAATCTTTTGGTGGGCTGAGTTAACTCTTTATTAAATGGACTGACTTTTTTACTGGTTATGTTCAAAGTGAATTTGTATCAGTTTCAAATGAATTATGGGGCTTTATGAACGAAAAGTTCTTGGCGCTAATTTTTTTTTTTTAAATCACGGGGGTGTAAACCTTGAAAGAAGAAAATAAGGTAGATTTAGAAACCGTACAGTAGAGAGGGTGAACGAATCCCAAGTTTATGCGGAACAATAGGTGAATTTTAATACTTGATAGTGATAAGAAATCGTCCGTGTTTAATAGAAGGGTCCCATCGGCCATCTTCAGTTCAACCTCAAGCTTCCCAGTGGGTTGGGCTGTGTCCATCCTATCAACTTCAATCGTTCCTGTACGATGAGTCTCACCTGCTCAATAGAACGCAACATGAGGAAGAACATGCCGCGAGCTGTTCTGGCGTCTTCTTAAATAAAAGCTAAAAGATGTCGTTATCAGGATCTATTTCCGTCCGTCATAGAAACCCAACCTCTCTACTTGTGACATGCTGCCGTGGCTTTTCTTCCTTCTCTTCTTTTTGTTCATTTTAGGTTTTAGCCCTCTTGCAGGTGCTCTGTCTGGCCTCTCTTCAATGGATCGAATTCATTCATTAATGGATCGCATATGCATAGCGTGTAGGTTAAAGATTGGCATTTACTCAACAAGCTCGAAATAGAGTGGTACAGGTTGAATCGACCTTCCTATTTATAACATCGTGCCCATATAGGGACACTGCTCTTACCATCAGATCCTCCAAATTGAAAACACGTTCCTACAATTAGATTTGTGTGGATTCCGGGACAAAAGAAAAGGAAGAAAGCTTTTACACCGATTGTTCTCTGTCAGTAAACCTAAACCTAACAATCTTTACTGCTGCACCACGGTGAAATCGATGTGCATTCCTTCGACAAAAAGAGACAAGAATACAAGACAAAAAGGAGGAGTCAGAAGATTCAAAGCTGGTAGAAACCTTATTTACTATTTTGTTTTTTTGTTATCATTCCCGCACAGCCCAGCCCAATCCCTGCCTGCGAGAACTTTCTTCTTCCCCCGTTTTTTTAAAAGAAAATGTCTTGACCAACGATTGATTGGATCAAGTGGTAAGCGACTTGTTTCAATTTAAACAAAATCTCGAGTTTGAATCCTTATATATACAGTAGCTACTGTTGGGAGACTCACACACCATTTCCAGATGCGGGACGAGGATCGGATCCGGATTAATCGGGGTGAAGCTCCGGATACCGGGTAGGAAACAAAAAAAACATAATGTATTGTTGTATAAAAAAAAGATAATGTATTGAAGCTTGCTGGAAGAAGTCAAGAAGCAGATGAAGTCCTTGCATTGGTTGGAAATCAAAGTTACAGCATACTGTAAATGATAAATACAACGGCAGTGAGCAAAACGTTAAAAAGTGGGTTTTATATATAATTAACTACCTAGCAGGACTGGAGTTCATCACATCTAAGCCTCCTATAAATTAACGTCATCATTACAAAGAAATTAGATGATCGCGCAGTTAATTAAGGATTGATGGTCTGACTAGCTACTCTTCTTTCAACATGTGGGAAGGAATAATATCTTGGAGAAGCCCATGGTCCCTTAAAAAAGCACTGGTCCCTGGATTACAAGGCTTTCTGTCTTGAGGAAAAGCAGCGACATTACTCTTTGAACCACAAATGCGAGGAAAACCAAGAGATGGCAATGTCTTAGCAAGGAATTGATGATCATGATGTTGGAGCTGCTCATGATGATGCTGCTGGGATGAGTTTCCTGACGTTGCGGCTGAAACACATCCGGCGGAGACCACTGCTGGCACCAAAGCTCCGGCGAATGTTGAGCGAGGCATGAGTGGGCTTGGATGTGTGTGTTGCCCTTCGTAGGTCGTGACAACAATGCTCGGATCAGTGAAGGATCGTTCCACTCTTTTCTTCACATTACATGCAGCGCTGGTGCAACGATAGTAACTTCTATTCAAAATTTTAAGAGCGATATTTAAAATTCATTTTAATCTACAAAGACAAGAGTTAGCAAAGCCAGGAGCATATATGCGTCAGAATAAGAGATATACTGCAGAAACAGAAGCATCACCTGGGAAATGCGCTGTTTTTCACGGCTTTTTGACCGTACTTTCTCCATCTGTACCCATCATCCAGATGAACGACCTCGCTTTTCGTCATGAACGCAAATCTCGGTTCCCTCTGTTTCTTCTGATTTGTCTTCTTGGCCTTCAACCTATACCCAGCCAGATCCAAGAAACCATCAAATCTCAGAATATCGGTACATCAATTTAGGTTGTAACAGAAAAATTAAAGCATACCCCGCTTATTTACTGATTACTTGGGAAGATGTGCGTGCGTGTATGGTTTCATATCAGCAGTCGAAGCAAAAACAATTTAAACGGAAAAAAAAGCACGTACTATACATTATAGAAGACCTCCTCAAATTATCTCATTTATTCCGATGATCTCTTCTGTTAAATCAAAAAGGAGGGAAAAAAAGTGTGATGAATAGAAAACCCACTGGTTCTTGGTCTTTGGTAGTTCATCCACTCGCTGATCTACAGTTTTAGTGTGTTCATCAATCACTGCCTCGCTGGACGCAGATGAGATGGATGAAGAGTTGGAAGTGGCAGGCTGTCGATGCAACGGCTCGCAGTGGTTTCTTGCAGCGGCACATCTGTTCTTGATGGGAGAAGGAAATAGCTGCGGGGGCAAATGGAGCAAGGAATCATAGTCCTGCCCCTGCACTCCCAGGCCCAGCAACTCCATAAACCCTAAGCAGGAGCTCTTCTCGAATTCATGAAAATCAAAGACACTCGAAAGTGGGAAACTGTTTGAATTGTAATCCGCAAACGAAGATGATCCAACTGCTTCCTCGGTCTTGACACCCATCCGTTTCTTCTCCATAAACCTACAGATCAGTCTCTCATGACAAAGCCTAAATCCCTCAGCTTGGAAAAGGAAATTAAAGTGAAACTTGGGAACGATCGAGGTAGGGTTGATCCGGTTGATATGGTGGGGAGAGTCAGAGAGAATAGTTTTGGGTTTGCAAAGAGAGGGAGAGAGTTGAGGGGATGAGGATGGCTAGTAATCGGAGCTTGCCAGGGAAATTAAACTAGCGTTGACCGGCAATTGCAGGTAATTCACCGGTACGGACAACATGGTGATAATGAGGGAGGAAGGGGCCAGGGTCGACGCTTTGCACATGTAGAATTTCACTGCTTCAAGCGGTGTCAGGTGTGTGTGAATGGGGTTCCGGCTATGGGCTGAAACAGAAGTTAGCGTTTTGGATTATTCTTATACATAATATAACTCCTTTAAATGAATGTGAGTGTATATAATATGATATTCGTTACTCATGCCTCATTGTTCCAATCTTGGCTCGTGCGCGAGTTTCCTCCAAAAGTCGTAATAATATCTGCTTCATTTTTCTTTATTTAATATCTTCCCTCTCTGCTACCTCTCGTGCGGCGGGCAGCTGGCCGATATAAGTTCCACTGGCTAGTAGATGAGATCACGGCAGGCATGCATATAACTACGCGAGTTAAAAATGGATTTGCATTTTATATCACCAGGTTCATATTGAAGACACGATGAATCGATATCAGAATAGGGTGGGAGTGGAAGGAGGGTTTACAGTATAGCTTTTTTTTCTTTTTTGCCCAAGGGGTATTATAGTATAGCTAGGCCTAGGTACATGTATGTGTGTTTAGGAATAAGAGATAGATGAGAGAAAGAAAAAGGTCACGCACGTGCGGTTAAGTATGGCACACGAGACGCAGCATGCTGACATAGTTTGCGTGTAAGAACTTCCTACGTACCCACCTACCTTCTCTTTCCCCCATTCCTTGCTTTCCCTCTCTTGCTCTTGTTCTTCACCCCTTCACGTCCGCCTACTCCTTTGCCCTCCAATTCCTTTCTTCTTTTTTCTGGTGAATCAAATGCTCCCACGACCGTCTTATTAACCAGTCACTCGTGTTATATCATGATGACGTCAAAATGGTCACTCCCCAAATTAAAGCTGCACATTCCCAAACTGGTCCTAAAATGAAGCGAGTACGCCATATAAAACAACATACATATTGAAGAACGCAGCATGAATACGACATGAAAAAAAAACAAGTATGTAAACATATATAATTGATCGTGTTCCTCCGAGAGGCTGATCTATAAAGGTGTTCCTCCATTGCGACAGTTAATACCATGTAACGTATCTTTTATGCACTCCGTACTGTAAAACGTGGATCCGCGTGCGACTATATATATAAGCTCGGATCGCTCTAGCTCGTAGCATGTAAATAAATACATCCCAAAGAGCTTCCTCCCGATCGTACCCATTTTCTTCTTTTCGACTGCCTTTCTCTCAGTTCCCCCCATCCTGCATACGGATGCAACAGAGCTGTGGCCCCCTTTGTGCTGTGATTATTAAGCCACAACTCTCGGTCAATCTCACATGCACTGTGGCCCTCAGTTCTTTCAATTCTTGATTATTTCATGCCTCCCATCTTTTTATTTATAACCGTAGCTAATTATACTCCCATTCGATTCTTCAATATACATATCTGCTCATCAATCTCCTCACATTCTTTGAGCTGAATATTTTGGAGAAGCCAAAATGACGTTAAGAAATTATGATAGTGTAAAATCATCAGCCTTATTTTACTGAGGGATATGTTTCTAATTTCTCAAATCTGCGTGGAATGAAGGGCATGACTCATGAGTTTGTGCTTGTTTGACTTTGACCGGAGGTTGCTTCTGGGAAGTTTGGGGAGCTCAACACCGAAGAAAAGAGAACGTAGGAAGTAGGAACAAAATACAAAGACGGGTTTTGTCCGGTCGCACAACGCAACCGCCCGAGCCCTTTTGTACCGATCGCCGAGCCCCGGAATTGACTTTCTTCAACTCACATCAGCTAGGCACCTATGCAGCTACTTGATCAGTGAAGAGGCAGCCCATGGCGAGACAAGTAATTACACCCGTGTCGGTGGTAATTAGCACAACCGAACGCTGCTTAATTGAGTTAAGGCTGGGTTGACTTGCTTTTAGGGAATCTTGCATTTTTAAATTATGGGGAGAGAACAGGAAAAAAGGTCCTATCGTGGTATGATCTCATTTTCTTACTGCGCCATGTCATATTCTAAAAAACTTTCTATTGTTTTCAATACAGATTGCATTGTACGTAAAATATAAGGAATCATTTTTTTATATAAAAAATTCTTGACTATAGGTTACTCTGCTGACTATCTCTGAGAAGATTATGTTAAAATGCAATGAATCTGAGTAAGGAAATTCTTAAAAAGGAGCCTTTGATTTTTTTAGAAAAATCAACAGTATAAGCTACTTTAATTTTAAAAAGTTTGTGTGAGATAATATAAGAGAACTAGCTGTGTAGAAAGGGAAGAATATATATAATAATATGGAGGGGTTGGCAATTCGGCATTGATGAGGAATAGGTCCATGCATGATTGCAGGCGGGTCATACATATAAAATGCTAGAAAGCTAAAGCCATGTTGTTGAAAGCCTCATAATTTATTCTATATTTGATATAGATTTCTTACCCCACCCTTTTTATTACAGGTGACCCACTTGAAACGATGAACTTATCCTTTTCATGGCCCGATTAAATTATAATTAGCTAATCCAGCCAACTCGTCAACGTTCTATTGCGAGCGATTATATTGCGAATACAACCTAAACGATGTCAACGTTCTATTCGCAATATAATCGCTCGTAAACACCTTCTAGAGCGATTATAGGGCTCCAGCCAACTCGTGATCCTGATTAATCCACATCACACACTAATCTTCCCTCAGCATAATATATGAGTACATGTATTTTTTTTAATCTCTAATTATGTTTCCTGTGAATTATCATCAAACTGGCATTCCAAATCCAGACATGGAACAATTTTTCAGGTGATGGGAGCCTTATAGGCCATTCGACCTTAAATTAAAACTGAACAGCATTTGAGTTCTGTTGGTTTGTGTCCGTGTTCAACACTTCCAACTTCAACCTATACAAACGCACACCCCTCGACGACGCGAGTACGACACACACAAACACTCACATACCTTCATAATCATACGTGCAATCCAGCAAGACAACCCCACCCCACATCTTTCTATGTCCTTTTGCATAGACATACCAGCGAAAAGATTTTTGAGCAAAATTAAAAACAGGGGTTGAATTCGCAATATAATCGCTCGTAAATTTCACACACAAACTCGTCAGATCAATCGACAAGAGATGGAATAAGATTAAAGCAGAGACTCGTAGATTTCAATGGACTAGAGCTTTCAGAGTTCCTATAAGAGAGTATACATGGGGAGAACCGGTACGTATCACAAAAACATGAAAAAAGGCGAGCAACCCATACCTTGGCGTAGCACGAGTCATGGCCTGCCAATATCTTCCGTGTCTATCTGTGTACTTCAGTTGGTGATGAGTGCCGACGCTGTTGTCAATTCTCACACTGCAAGATTCTCACTCACCGTTCACAAATTTCTTGATAAATTTCTTCATTAAGCGAAAATATATCATTTTCATGTAATACAGAACCATTTTTAGAGTATTACTACTTACTAGTAATCTAGAATTGTTCTTCCTAGCTCACACATAATCATCTATCCATCACCCGTTTACAGGCATATGATTTGGTTTTATATCATTGACATAATTCAAAATAATGGCTTGGAGTTGAAGAAGGCAATAATTTATGTGTGTGTGTGGCATGTTTCGCTTTGCCTTGTGATGAAAACAATGTATTCGATTGTTTTGACTTATTATCGAGCATTAAAGATATCATGATGCGGGTGTCCCACTTTAAATGCTACCATTACAAAATCTATGGCTTTTAGTGATATCAACAACACACTATGCTGAATCCGATCATGTGATCTTGTCAGCAGCACTTTCGTTAAG
Organism: Vachellia pachyceras; assembly: GCA_025593235.1. Classification (NCBI taxonomy): domain Eukaryota; kingdom Viridiplantae; phylum Streptophyta; class Magnoliopsida; order Fabales; family Fabaceae; genus Vachellia; species Vachellia pachyceras. The sequence continues at coordinate 13,512 of JANTPZ010091849.1, forward strand.
CTTGGATTTAGCCACCACTCCTCTCTTTCAATACGTTGAATTTAACATTTAATGCTACGTGTAGGTCATAGGGTTTTGATTTTTCTGTTTTCGACGAAGCACTTTTACGTAGGGGCTCTGGACCTACCATTACTTACCAGAAATGCTTGTTGTATTCGGAATCCAAATCCCAACTAGATAATCTAATCTCAATCATGCCTCATAGCTGGATCACTGCTTTTCCCTCCAACTCTTATTCTTAATTCTGTCGTTGAATTTCTCGCAATCAATTCTCTCTTAGCTTTCAGTATAATAGCCATCAATTGTTTTATTTTTCAAAAAAGGGAAAGAAAGGCACAAACATAGAAGAATTTGCAGAATTCCAAACGCTTGGACGTGGAAAGCTTCAAAATCACAGCCCACTCGTAGTATTTTGAACACATCATCAAAACTTTTACGACCAAGACCATTTACCTCTAGCTAATCATGTTTGAAACAACATCAAGTACTAAATGTAAGTATTTCTCTCAATTCAGATTTGTTAGGTTAGATCATCTGACTTCTATCTTTTGGTGGATGCTCGGATTTACATTTCACAGGTTTGAGTTCCTGTTTTGTTCCTTCAAGGGAAAATTTTGGGGTATGCAAGAAAAACGGGCTGAGCCCACGCCACAATCATGGAACAAGCGGCGTGATTCTTGAAAAAGATCCTTCACAAAATAGACCCAATCACATTGGGCTTTTCTTAGATGATTCCTATCTCACCTTATGAATAGTCTTATTGTATCGGCTGACGGCTGGGCTTCCGTTCTGTGTCCCATGCAAAATCCATTTGCAGCCTCTATAGTTTCAGTAATTTCTGTACAAAAAAATGTTCCATTTCTGAGAATTTTGGCTAACCAGGAGGAAAAAGGCCCAGTAGAGATGAAATAAAAATGAATCGTGGAACCTAAGACATGATATGGCAGTTCATTATCTTGCAAACAAGAATGTACACGCCAACTCCCCATCATTTTTCTGCAATTGTGTACCGCGCAAGTTTATATGTGTAATGTGGATATAAATTTATTAATCGGTTTCAGGAAGTCAAGGATTGGTAATGATTATTATTTTTTAATCCCCTCCAATTACCGTTCGAGCCTCCTTAATCAGGGGCTTTTATGTTCGGCGTGGTAATTAATCATGGAGAAACCGTAATGTCAATTGAAGTGATATATTGCATCTCAAAAAAGATATATCGTGTGTGCAGCGTGCATGAAATCCCGATCATGTATTCACCCTGATGGTAATATTCTCCAGGAAGCATACTGAAGTAGGTCAAATTGATGATACGGAACAGAACGTGACTTCATGTATCGCAATCCAGTCCATGGCAAATAACATCATAAAGCCTAGCTTCAAGTTCAATCCCAGCGGAAATACAACTAATAGTAACAGCGATATATGAATTACTGAAAGACTTGGAATGAACCAGGTATGGGTTTTCATGGATCTTCCCACGTAGTGGTGACTCATATAAAGAAATGATTCGATCCCCATGCCGTTCTAAATTTAGGCAACGGGAGGCGATCGAAATTAAACACAGCAATCTTCTTCGTCTATATATAATATATATCCCTACAAACCACAATGGAATCAAACAAATCCTAATTAGCCTTTACAGATGAGTCAGACACACTCATCAGAAGCTGTCAACACGTCAACCATGTCCTGCATGATCCTCACTCTCGTTTGTAACGACAATATGTACTCCGCCGTATCCCTGAAGAGCCCATCCAACCCCATCGAATCGCTGTTGCTTCTGGGAACAAGCCTCTTCAAAGTTCTGATCCTCGTCTTAATCCCCATGGCCCCTCGTCTTCTGCAACCTTCCATCATGCAAGGCCTCCTCTTCATTAAGACCTTCATTGTCCTGTGCTTCATGCCTCGCACTTTGCTCCGCAAATACCCATATGACGAATTTCCGTCTTGTGGATCAGCTTCTCGAAGAAGCCCATTTCTCAAAGACAAGGGAACAGGGAAAGGCTGTGAAGAAACTCCCATAATTCTATCCAGAAAGGCGTTGGAATTATGAAGCTGTTTCTAAGGGTTTGCTACTGCAAGAGGGACGGGCAATGTGTGGACATTTATAATCTGTAGATGATCCAGTTGGCCGGCGAGCATTTAGGATAATACTGGAGAGTTACATAAAGATGGAAAAAGAATATTGATTAGGAGGTGGGGACCACAGAGCAGAGTTTGAGAGGAGACCTCCAAGGGAATGGGATGGATGAATAGGAAAGGGACAAGTGTAGGCGAGTGCGGTGTCGTTTGCTTTGAGCATGTTGTCCAACTCAATCCACATGCATCCACATGATTCATTCTTGCTCACAGCATTACCCAAGCCTCTCTCTAAACCACCACCTTTCGTCACACATTCACCTCTCCATCTCGTAAGACCACCCTGAATTATTCCCTCCCCACCACTTTCTAAATTCATTGCACTCACAAATGTGAGTGGAATTATAATGGGCATCCTTCATCTCCCTCCTTCCAGCTCAATAAACATGGCCTTCTGCATTAACAAATACATACATGTAACGTGCTCATTTCCTGCGTGCTTCAGTTGAGGAGACCTCCTTAAATTAATATTTTAAGCGCAGGCAAAGAGTTAGACAACATGGATATATTAATGTTGGGATAAAGTGGGTTTACCTCTGACATTCATGAACCACTTTTTCCATTGAGCCCATATATATGATTGAGTCATCAGAAATAGCCGTCTTTGTTAGGGTTCCTAGCCCAGAAGCTGACACCTCGACAATGTTTCAGACAAAGATGCATGCATCTTGATTTGTCACCGAAGATCCTTGAGCGGGTGAGGTTACAGGAAGAACATGCATGGACCAGAATCTTTTCCTTTACTTGTTTCAAGGGGAAGCAACCACATAACAACATATGGCTTCCTTTTTTTCTTTTTTGTATTTTCCCTGGAACATTCTGCAGCAGCATTATTATATATTTTTCCACGATTTCAGAAAAAGGGAAATAGATAAACCGCTATTAATTTGAAGCCATATGGCGGTGCATGTAAGCAAATGAAATGCATGTGAAGCAGGTGATCAAAGGCCGCGGTTTGAAATGGATGAAGACATGGTACAAAGCTTTTTGGTGGGGGATGGAGCTTGCTTTTTCGCCGAGTTATGAAGAACATGCTTGCACGTGCTGGCGTAGGCTTGTAGTAAGTGTTAAGCTGACGGAATATGGCAGCGACATCGACATCGGATCGGCCTGACCAATATTCCTTTCTAGGCTCCCTTCTCTCTCTAACACCTACCTTCCCCGGTGATATTGGGAAAATCATGTTAAACGTAAGTTGAGGTAAAACTCTTTCCACACACTTACATTATAGATCAGAAATCACGTTAGAAAAGTAGCTTTCACCGTTAATTCAATTTCTAATTGTAAATTACTTTGCATTTAACTGCTTGTCTCACTTTTTTTTGGTAATGAAAAGAGGCCCAACACAAAAGCTAATCAATCAGCAACCTTGGGTTTTCTCCTTCCATTCTCATTGTGATGAGAATCTAGAGGCTAAATATGTAGATTCCATCGGATATCATGTTTGGTGTTCAACTATCAAGAGGTGCACGTAAAAAAGGACAATTAAGTCATTTTATTTTTATTTTATATGTAATTTTATTACTTAAAAAGAGGGTTATTTTATAATTAGTTGATTATTATGAAGATTTAATATATCTTTCAGATATTTTGAATTATCATCTTAAAATTCTTTAAGATATAGTAATTTATCTTTTAGGATATCGTTTTACATGAAGCATTTATCTTTTTTTTAATATTACTCATAGGTTATAAACACTATTCTTATTTATACTATTTAGGGAGAGATTAGAGTTAATAAAGAGAACTGTTTAGTTTATTTTTATGAGTGAACATTGCTTAATCTTTTATGTTATGGATTGAGTATCTTGTGACTATTTGGAATATCGGTGTTCTAGATTAATACTTTATGATGTTTTCGGGTTATATGTCTTATAGATTGAATAACTTGTTGGTTATTTAGGTATTTTGAATTGAATACCTCGTGGCATTTTTGTGAAATATTGTGGAGAGTGCTTGGGAGATTCATAATCCCCCGTGACTAGCCGCTCTATCATGAATGACAAAAGGCAATGCTTTGAAAGGAGGTTAATCCATAATCGCATTGTGTTTCCCAACTTCATTCCCATTTTTGCCTTTACATCTGCACAGGTGTTTGCCTCTCAGTTGATCTTTACGATCTGCACGTTCCATGGTTTCTCCAATAAACACAATATTCTCAGTTGAATCAATGGAATGAAGATATTTTCTTCCCCTTTACCTCTCAAAATTCGAACTAGCTGTGTTGAATCTATCTATAACACCACATATCAAAAACCATTTCTCCATGCAATCTCCAACCCTCTCAATACCCCCCAACTCTGCTTCCAGCACCCCATAAAAACTTATTTTCTAGGAAAATCTACATATCCACTCCCTTTTATGATCCCTCAATACTCCCCCACATGAAGCTTGCCCAAGATCCCTTGTAAAATCCCCATTTGTGTTAAATTTGATCCAACCTTGTCTAGGAGGAGTCCAGCTAGCCTTAGGCCTCACGTCTAAGGTTCTGTCCATGGGTTTTTGAATAACGTACGTCAAGAAAGCCCTTTGCCCCAACAAATTCTGTAGCAGTAAATCAGATTCTATGTGCAAGGTTTCTGCTTTTGATGCTGTATTCCTTGAAACATTCTTTCATTTATACTTCTCCACATCAACCAACATGATACGCTAAAAATAATATTCCAAGGTATGCTTCTCATCTTTATTTCTGACCTGGGTTATTTTTTATCCAATCAAAAGAGAGGCTTTGAAAAGAAATCAAGTAGGGTTCAATATCCTTCTAGAACCTCATTCCATACCTTCCTTGCAATTTCACAGCCTGTAACATGTAAGACAGTTTCAAAAAAAAACCCACACCTGCTACAAACACCGCTTGCACCCTATCTTCTGTGTCTTAAATTATTTGTATGCAGCTTATCATGAGACAGAAGATAGAGGAAGCATCTTCCTCTTTCCGAACCTTTCCATTTCCATATAAGCACCCACAATTCATCTCTTCTTCCCATATCCTCCCCCCTTATACATCTATAACCTTTATTGACCGAGTAGGGTCCTTTTCTGGTCTTCCACAGTACATCTTGTTTGTTGTCAACAGGAAGATGTACTGCTTAAATTTTATCTGAAGCTTCTCTATCTAGGAGTGTTCTGAGTGTTTTCCAATCCCAATCTCCCTCATTATTTTTAAAGTAAAAAAATGTATTTTACAAAATTATCCTTTTATTTATCATTCATTTGATATAACAAATATTGAATGGGAATGTGAAAGTTGTAAACAGTCATTATCTATATACATAGTTTATAATTTCCAGCGGCAATTAATCAATTTCATTCTCATTTACTATATTACTCAATTAATGTGTGTGTGTGTGTGTTTATCATAAGGTTCTTTTAATTGTTTTTTTTCGTTCGGCCAGGATTTATTAAAATATTAATTGTTAAATTTCCATTACATTTGAGAACAAGCCGACAGCCTTAACAGGTCACCCCCATGCGGTAAAGAAAAAGAAAGCATGCGTACACGAAGCCTTGAAATTAGTTGTAGTCCAATGTCAAAAAAAACAAAATTAGTTGGAGTCCTGGTGGCCCATTAGAGACCTTCACATCCAATGCTACTTCGCTTTCAATTTCAATTCTTCAAATCCAACGTTGGCTTAGCGTTTGGTGGATCCAAACATACGTTAAATAGTCTTTTTTTAAAAGAAAAATAAGAAATCTCCTTTATATGTTTACCTCGATTTACGTAAAAATATTTTTCTACCTTATTTTCAAACAGGCTCCCTATGATGTTCCTTGTATGTGTAGGAAAACTTGAATCTGATTTCTACTCAATTTAGTTCCTCACTCCTCAGGAACCAAAAAAATGAAATTTAGATGTTGTTGAGATTTAAATGGCCCAACCAATGCCAGAAGCTCACAAAATATGGGCCTAAGGAAGGACCGCTACGATCGAGGCCTTTGGCCCAATCTATCAGGAACCAACATCCATGCTTTTTTTTTTGGTCGAAAGAACCAATCATCCATGCTAAAGATATTCTTTGATGCAGTGGGCTGACAAAGAATCCAGACACTGTAGATCGGGAAAAAAGAGAGAGCGAAAGAGACAGAAAGAAGGCGCCAGAGTTTATTCTCAAGAATTTTACCAAAAAAGAAAGTTTATTCTGAAGAATTGGAGTGAAAGAGAGGATGCAATTATCCTGGGAATCTGACGCTGGCCACCAAATGGAGCACTTGCGGAATCTTCCTGGGTGTAACAAGATGCCGCACCATAACCTTTGAATATTGCTTCTCTCTATAAAATCCCATCCATTCTCATCCCGATTCTCATCTTGGTAACCAAGAGGGAAGGCAGTTTGCGAGTTTGTGCGTGAATCTACTCTAAGACTTTGACCGCCTTAAATCCCTTTCTTTTGTTGGAAATTTCCACAAAATCGGCCGAAGTTTGCCGTGTTAGATTCACGCACAAACTTGCGATTTGTCTTTTATCTCTCATCCCCGGTTTTTCCACGAGAACCAAAACAAGATGAGAAAGAAGCGGCTAGTTTTTGTATTTGATTTCAGATTTCTATCCAAGCACAGAAACTTGCGTCTCTGCCTGCGGAAACGGAGCTTCCTCTTCAGAACTTACCGCTTCCATCTATTATTAGGTATGGCATCTTCCTTCCTATTTTTCCAGATATTTGTTTTTAGTTAAGAGAAGACAATTGCTTGCTAAAGAATTTCTCGAAGTCTGTGAAGAATATATCCATGCTAAGAGGAAGGGGAGAAGTATGAGGGAGGGAGAAATTTAATCAATGATTTAATCCATTTGTTTAGCATGCACGTCCTTAATAGTAAGAAAATTATACTGGAGGACCTAACTTAATCGATATTTTTAATAAATGACCATATAAATTCTAATTACGTCAAGTGACCTGAATATAATTAACAGTCCGTTAAATCCTTACAATAATCAAGCAAATGCATTTCTTCTTTTTTCCCACTGTCTTCCTTTCCTTTTCAGACTCTGGGCGAACTGTTCATTAGTCAATGTTTTTGTGTTAGAATGGCAATCCAAATCATCAAATCATTTTGCTTCATATAAGAAACATTAGTCCACAAGGCTGACTAATTAAACATAATACTGCTATACATATTCCAGGAGCGATCAGACTGATCTTAAAGACGAATTAGAATAATATGGGAGAAGTTTGCGCAGTAATGCGTTGAATTAATTTTCAAATAGATACCGAGGCCAAAAAGTTTTCAGATAGACCCATTTTTCTCTCTGTATTTTTTTATTGTATTAGATACTTTATTAGTGTGTGAACTAGAGTGAAAAAGATCTTTCTCTGGGAAGTTCGATGGCAAGTTAATGGAATGAGCATGGCAGATAAACATAATGAACCATATTATTATCCCTTCTTTATCCCTCCGGGATGAATAATAAAATATGAAAAATCCTTTAGGGTATGACTCATCCTGCAGAGATCCCACACCACATGTAATTGAAGATGAAAATACGAGTGGAAGGGATCATACACCAACACTAAACTTAAAAAGAACACGCTGAAATACAGTTGATGTTTTCCTGAGGATGCCAGAGCTGGAATATTTATGCTGGGGCAGCTTCTCTTTGAGAAGCAAAAGGTCAAAATAATCCTTATTATAGTGATGCCGAAAATAAGTTGTCTTCAAATGCTCTAATGAGTCTGACGAAGAGACCTATGGTTGTTTCATCGAGAGGTATACAGCGTTTAAAGTTGCAGAGGATCGTGTGGACCCTAGTTCGAAAGTATCCTTGGACGAACACTTGAAAATCCTGAGGCGGCGACTTCAGCATGCAAAGCATGGCCACCCAGGTTTGTTTCATTACTGTCATGTCTGGTCCCTGTGCACTGGAAGTAGCACGCAGAGTCTCACTGGCCTTGTCAACAACGAAGGCGTTTTGGATGAGAGTGAGCAACTGGAGTGTTGTGGTTGGAGCAGGGTGAGATTTCATGTGCAGATTCAATAGACCCTTGAGATTTGCATTGATGCTATTGCTAGAGCTGGGATTGGAAGAGAGGTTATAAGAGAGATAGAACAGCTCAGGAGGCTGAATGGGATAGCTGGAAGGGAAGCGAATATCAAAGCAGAACAAAGCGTGCTGATAAGGGTTTCCCTCAGGGGCCACAATAATTGCTCGCATCAGATCAGACCTCTCCTCGTAGGCTCTCGTGTATATGGATGACTTGGCGAGGCAAAGCTTCAACTCCTCCCATTCTGTCCTCATCTTTTCCACGAGACTACGTCTTCTACGGTTGATATTCCTGGGAAGGAAACAGTGATCCGATGGAGCATTGGTAACGACATCGAAGTTCGGTAACTTCTCAAAAGCCTTCTCTAAATCATCTTTTAGTTCTTATATTTCTCCGAATCTTCTGTTGCTTCCCATATTCTCATCTCCACTGTTATGCTCCTCTGGAATTTGATTGCCCGCCATCACTACTTCAACTCCGATAGATAGCTCATGTATTATGAAATTTGTACATTTGTAGGTCAAGGATTTAGACTTTGGAGATAAATCAATAAACAAAACAGAAGATGGTAAGCCAGTCTATGCAATGGAGAAGTGCTTTTATGTAGATTGGGGTAAATATATGAAGGAGGTTATACGAAAAAACATTGTTGAATAGGCTTTTTAACTTTTTAAAAGTTGCCAAACGGGCATTGTTTGATACACTTTACAAATATTGATGCTACTAAAGGAGGGATTTATGTTCTTCTACGTATACGGAATTGATATAAATGGTCAATATGAAATATTTAATTTGTCCAAAATAAATTCTGGTCATGTCCCATTGTTCCCAATAAATATTTAATTTAATTTAGAAGTTACAATCGAAATTCATTAAAGATCACACTTGGTCAAAGCGAAATCCGATTGAATTCTTTATATTCATTGCCGGTTAAGGTTAACATATTATGGGTCAGAATACCTCTCAAGGCTCTCCCTTCAATCATTCCCCCTCTTACGAAGCAATCTCTGTTCCTTTGTCATACCGTAATTAATTTTGAGAGAGCATGATAATTCCACCATCTTTCGAATTTCCAATCAGTTATTTTCTCTTGAGGGAAAAAAATAAAGGGTCCAAATTTAAATAGAGTTAATACAATCTTTAATTTACTCTGATTTATTCTTATTTTGATTTCAATCCCTCAAATTTAAAATCTTTTTAATCCATCTAGTTTTATTTTATTTAAAACATAAATTCGTATAATTTAATAAAAATTCAGACTTCCTCACCCCCTTAAAAACCAAAAGCCATTTATTTTAAATTTGAGTAATCAAAACTAGGAATTTTAAATATTATATTTGATGGATTTTTTGGGCCAAATATATTTGATGGATTGACAACTTTCTTTAGCAGAAAATTTTCTCTTTTAGTCGACAAACAACAATCAACTTAAGGATAAAAGAAGAAATATGACGGGATGAGTCACGAAAAAATTGATAATTCTTTAATTAGTACAGTCAGTTTTTTAAATTCGACCCTCAAGAATAAAAGGGAAATCCTATCAAGGGAAAGTAAATGCTGGCGGGCTAATAAGATTTTTTTTCTTTGGGCCGACTTTCCGCAAGATGACTCAAGCATATGGCCAACCCAATCATTTTTCCCCAACCTAACTGTAACCTTTTCATCGAGATTTCTTATTTTGAAACGGAAACAAAATGAGAATGTTTTATGAGCTGGAAGAAGCATTTAGTATGTCTTCTTTCGTGCCATTGGCTTCCGCACTTCCCTTTTCGAAGTTGCAGTAAGCCCTCCTGTGGGCATGGGCATGTCTAACGTGGCTTGATACAAATCCTTCAGTCTTCATATGGAGATCGATGATGGGTGAAGGAAAAAAGTTAGAGAACATACGTAAGAAAATACTTCAAATTGGTGTGTAAATAAGAATATAAATAATTGAATCACTTACTTTGGCATGCTAAGGAATAGCATAATAACTAGCACTCCGACTACAAGAGGAAATACTGGTGCGGGTGTCAA
>JANTPZ010091850.1:0-24744 GCA_025593235.1 Vachellia pachyceras
GGCCCTTTGCTCAGCCCGCGGGCTGAACCCATATTCCCAGCACTAGTTAACACCGTACCAACAAAGTTAATGTCGTTAAATTCACATTTAAATTATTATAAAACTATAGATATCACATGGTATAGATGTATATGAATGAAAAAACATATGAATTAAAATTATAACATGTAAAAATCATTAGTACTAAATTTGAGATTTTTTATATATCAAAATTGGTGATTTAATAATTAAATCAACCCTCATTGATTCTAGTGGGGGAAAAGGAGAATTGGGTGCCAAAATGTAAAATCATGTTAGTGGAGTATTGATAAAGCTATTTGCAAATTTTTTTTAAAAAAAATCATTTATTATGTTATGAGGGTCTTTGTCAAAATTGGCTGTCGTACAGGCCGCACTGGAATTTGTCCTTCCTCACATAATCCTCCCCCGCATATCATCTCCATTTCCTCACATAATGTAACTGTCACTCCTTTTTCTCTATTCCCCACTGTACCCCTCATCCTTTTCCGTCCTTGCCTGTCCTGCTCCGTACGGAAGTCAATCCTCGTCTTAATGACTTTAATACCCCTCTCAACCCTCATTTTTTTCTAATTTCCTCGATTACTTCATAAGCCCCTCAAGTTAAACCCCCCTGCATTGTGAATCTCAAGTTCAACACAATCTTAAAAATTATATTTGATGTTCTATTAATTATATTTTTATTCCGATCAAGAAGTAAGGGATTTTAGCACTGCCATTTTATATGATTAGGACCACAGAGAAACTCCTCTCTGAATTTTTTTGGAAGGTTAGGACTCAAGAGGGATACTCTTGTCTTTTCGGATAGATGGGAACGGAGAGCCGAACGTCTGAATTCTCTGAGGAAGACGGCGATGAGGGCATTTTGGTCTTACAATTTCATCTGCTGTCTCCCTCGCATGCTAACAACAAAAGCCATCTTAATCTCTCCCTCTCCTACGAACTACCAGATTCATCACTCATCGAGAATCTGTAATCTGCGAGATCTTGGTTGAAGAGGAACCTGCGGCTGCATACACTTGCAGAGATCTTCCTTGTTCTCCTCCATTATAGCCATGAAGAAGCAAAAATCCCCTGCGGCGCTGAACCCGTTTGATGTGCTCTCTGAGGAGGTCGTCTTCACCATCCTCGACCTCCTTAATTCGAACCCGCTTGACAAAAAATCATTTTCCGTAGTTTGCAAATCTTTTTATTCCATCGAAGCTAAACACCGCCGAACCCTGAAACCCCTTCGCTCAGAACACCTCCCATCGGTTTTAAAGCGATACCCTTTTGTTACCCATCTCAATCTTTCCCTTTGCCGTCGAGTCACCGATAGTTCCTTGGCTTCTGTGGCCGATGCTTACAAAGCCGCGCTCCAACGGATTGATCTATCCCAGTCCAAGTTCTTCTCCAGTAGTGGGTTGCTTAATTTAGCTATGAACTGTAAGAATCTGGTGGAGCTGGATTTATCGAATGCGACGGAGCTGAGAGACACGGCGGCATCTGCGGTGGCTCAGTTTTCGAACTTGGAGAAGTTGTGGTTGGGGAGGTGCAAGCTGATTACGGACATGGGAATTGGGTGTATTGCAGTTGGGTGTAAAAAGTTGAGGATGATTTGCTTGAAGTGGTGTGTGGGTGTTGGCGATTTGGGGGTTGAGTTGATTGCTATCAAGTGTGAGGAACTTCGTACTTTAGATCTCTCTTATTTACCTGTAAGCCTTCTCTCTCTGTTTCATCCTTTTTTTCTTATCTCTGCTTGGCTAATCTATCAATCTTTTGGATAAAACTTGAAGTTCATTTTAATTGCCGCCCAAAAAATGTTATATGATTATCTCTAATTAACGGAATAATCTTCCATGTATTGCTGTAATTTATGAAAAGAAATCCGAAGACGGGGATTTTGTAGAGGAAGCCTGTGCTTTGGTCAATGCTAAGCGCGATTAGGGATTTTGATATTTTAGCTTCACAGCTTGAATAATGTTTGAAATCGAGGTAAACTGAAAATGAGAGATCCTTCAATTGAATGGAGGGAACGGCTGTATTCATTTTTTTCGGTGGGTAATTTTGTTGATTCCACATCAATTAGTGAGCGCATGTGTTGCACATGGGACCTCAAAAGTTAACGGGAGTGCTTAATGGTTGGTGACTTTGAACTAAATAGCTGGGTTTAATGAGCACAAGCTTGGGAATTACCAGTGGTGCTCAGATTTTTTGAACCCGCTCTCCTAAGAAAAGAAATTAAGGAACAGAAGGTCAGGTAAAAAAAATTGTTCAGTTCAATTCTGTTTCTTATACGGAGCAAATGAAGAGATGTTCATCAGGTCTCATGGTTGCAGGGAATTAATATTTCAATTTTGAATTTTTCATTCAAGTTAAATGAATGCTTGATTGGATCTTATTTATTTAAATATATTTGCAGGGTGATCTGTCTGAGATAACTGATATTTTATGTTTCTTGTGATGGACAGATCACAGATAAATGTCTTCCATCGATTTTTAAATTGCGATATCTTGAAGATTTGGTTCTTGAAGGATGCTTTGGCATTGATGACGACAACCTTGATGTCTTCAAACAAGGTTGCAGAACATTAAAGGTATATGTGGAAGGTTAGCTTGTCAATTTTAGTTTGTTACATTGTCTAAACTATAAAGATAGCTCGAAGCTGTTGATGTAAAGTTTTGGAATTGGACAGCAAGTGCAGAATTTCAGCTTTAACCTACCAATAGTTCACCAATTTGTGTGGTATTAGGAGTGTGAAAGTGGAAAGAAGCTAATATGTTTTTCCCTTTTTCTGTTTGGTTAAAAAGACAAATTGGTGTACATGATTCACCATTGCACTAACCTGTTTATTGTTCATTTTTTTTGTCTCAGTCTGGCTTTTTTTAATATCCTTGATGAAAATTAGTCGCCTGACATGGTCATTAATGTTGCCTTATGCAGAAACTTGATATCTCTGGTTGTCAAAACATAACTCACGCTGGTCTGTCTGCGCTAATAAGCAGTTCTGGATGTCTTGAACAACTTACTTTAGCAGATGGTTCTCCTGTAATCTTCTGCTTCCTTTATAATTTTCAACACTTCAGGTTTTGATTTTTCGTTTTCTTTTTGGTCTTTGGTCCTGAGGATTTCAGCTGTAGCTAATTGTTCGAAGTTTGATGATCCAGGTGACTCTTTCTCTGGCTGATGGGTTGAACAAACTTTCCATGTTGCAAGCAATCATATTAGATGGCTGCCTGGTTACCTCTTCCGGATTAAAGGCCATTGGACATTCATGCACGTTGCTAAAGGAGCTGAGTTTAAGCAAATGTTTGGGAGTGTCAGATGGAGCCCTCTCATTTGTTATTTCAAAACAAAGAGATTTGAGAAAGCTTGACATCACATGCTGCCGCATGATAACTGACATTTCCATTGCAAGCATTGCAAATTCGTGCACAAGTCTTGCTTCTCTCAAGATGGAGTCATGTAGCCTAGTTTCAAGACAAGCATTCATCTTGATTGGACAGCAATGCCATTCTCTCAAGGATCTTGACGTGACTGATAGTGAAATTGATGATGAAGGTTTTCTGCCTTCTCCCTCATCTCCCTTGGAATTATAAACCCCATGTCAACTGTTATTCTTACCATTCTCTATCTGTAGGTCTTAAATCCATTTCTTCTTGTGCTGGACTTTCCAACCTAAAGTTAGGAATCTGCCTGAACATAACTGATAGGGGGCTTTCCTATGTTGGCAAGCGCTGCCCAAAGTTGAAAGAGCTAGATCTCTACAGGTTTGTCCTTAAAATTTATGAGCTTTTGCATTTCTTTATTACTGTCATGTGGTGAATAATCTATAATACTTTCTTTGAAGACTTTGAAAATTATTTCGAAATTACAACCTTGGTGATGGTTCATGCTTGAGCCCAAGTTCATAATTTGCTCGTTAATAGGTTGCATATGTACAAGTATGTATGCCTTCAGCTGATTTAGTTTTTAGTATTCTGATAATGATGCCCAATCTATCTCTTGAGAGTTCAATTATTTACTAGGATTGTATGAACTAATAACTAAACAAGGCAATGAAGCCCTTCTTGCTGGTTAAGGAATATTATTTGACACCCACACACTCACTCGCGTGCTTGTGTGTGTTTGTGTGTGTGTGTGATGATTTAAGAATTGTTTTCCATAGTCACCTGAGATTATATTCTTTGTTCAGGTCTACAGGGATAACAGATTCAGGTATTTCAGCAATTGCTTGTGGTTGCCCTGAACTTGAGATGATTAATGTGGCTTATTGCACGGCGATCACCGATAGCTCCTTAATATCATTGTCACAATGCCCTAAGTTGAAAACACTTGAAATTCGTGGGTGTACTCTTCTGACATCTGTTGGTCTAGCATCTATCGCTAACAAGTGTAAGCAACTTACTCGGCTAGACATAAAGAAGTGTTACAACATCGATGATAGAGGGATGGTTTCTATAGCTTGCTTCTCCCAAAATCTAAGACAGGTTTTCTCCTCTTTGTTCACTTTTTTAGAAGCACAACAGATGCGAGAAAACTTTAATGCAACACTAATGTGGTGCCTTTTTTGCAGATAAATTTTTCATACAGCTCAATTACCGATGTGGGCCTACTTTCCCTTGCGAGCCTTAGTAGCCTACAAAACTTTACGGTTATCCATGTAGAGGGCCTGACTCCAAGAGGACTGGCTGCTGCTATATGGGCATGTGGAGGGCTAAGAAAAGTGAAGCTTCATCTTTCATTAAGATCATTGCTTCCTGATCATTTTATCAAACACATGGAGGCGCGTGGATGTGTATTTGAATGGAGAAACAAAGTGTTTCAGGTATGTCGTATGTCGTAAACTACCATAACTAACTTTGTAAAATTGAACCTGTGGTAGCAACACTTTCTTTCCTCAAGGAATAAAATGTGGGCCATTGCTGTATGTTATATTAGTACCATGACCTGATAGTTTGGAACGTGTAATCACATGCAAGTGAGGCTGACTTGCGGCCCCAAGTTTTAGTACTAAACTTCAGACTAAGAGAATGTACCTATTTTGAAAGGCATGCTTGTACAGTTACTGCTAAATCTGTTTGTTACTGAGATTACTTGTCCCGTTTGCAGGCTGAAGTGGATCCCAAGTGTTGGAAGCTCCAGTTGGAGGATCCGGCGCATTAGAGACTTCTCTCTCTAATCTTTGAATGCAAAATATGAGTTGCTGAGGTGAGAAGGGTCTTTTTGTATTGACAATCCAAATCAATCTTTGTGCAACTACTTTCCATTACGTGTAATGGTGTTAACCCTTTTGTAAATTGTTGAAGCTGTGTAACTAAATGTCTATTATGAACTTTGTGGATATATTAGCTTTACTGATACTTGGCTATTTTGGGAGAAAATGAAGTTAATATCTCTGGAACAAGTTAAATCCTGAGTTTGTCTTTAACAGTGTAGTCGTTTTTAGAGAATAAATTATCAATGTACTTGAATTTTTCTTGATCTTTTGTCAAATAGCTTTGCTAGAATTAATGCTACATTTGATAGGATGGAATTGGGGTGAAAAGTGGAATTAGGGGTGAAACCCAAAATGTGGGTGTTTGTTATCAATGAACCCATTTCCATCAAAATTGATGGAACTGAGTTCCAAGCCTTACCCATGGAAACCCAGTTCTTGTTCCATGAAACTGAGTCTCTTGCCCTTTTGCCCCTCCCCCTTCTTCTAGAAGCCTGCAACAATAGCAAATGATGGGGCGATGATGGGCAACGGGGTGATGGTGGGCGACAACCCCTTTCCCTTCCTCTTAACATCCGTCGGGTAGCCTCCAATGATGGTGCTATTATGGACCTCCACCGACACGATGATGGTGGTAACAAGACAAGGCAAAGACGATGGAGGATAGTGAGCCGCAAGGTCATGGTGAATGGCGATTCTTCTCCGATATGCTGCCTTTTTTTGTCAGATTCTTCTTCAATGAGGTGATAGTATTCTCCAATTGCTTCAATGGAGAAGTCCCTTCCTTTTTAGAAAAAAAAGGACAAATTGATCTTTTCATGGAAAAATACATGTTGATTAAAAACTATATCTCATTTCTATAGACATATCAAACATACTATAGAACTCACTTCCATTTCTATCAAAATCACTTTTGTGTACCAAATGGGGCATAACTTTAAAGATCAATTAGAGCCTTTGGCATTAAACTAAATACTATATTCAATTAAGTATTGCATAGTTGTTATTATAGTGTGTAACCAATTAACTTATTTAGGTGAATTTATACTGTATAAGATCATATATTCCATTTAGTAGTCTCCCAAGGCATAAAATAACATTTGGAATTATATTTAAAAAAAGTATCCTTCAAAAATAGACCCACAATCCTGCCATGTTGACTCGGGTTGTTGTGGAACAGTGTCTTTTGTCACCAATTGTACTGGCATTGGATGGTAGCCCTTGTCTCATTATTTCTTCTGTACTGGTCAGGTTAATGAAAGTGTCCCATATATAAATAAATAAATAAATAATAGGGGAAATGAGTTTCAAGTTCCAAGTAAAGTATTTAACCATCAAATAGTCCCAAAGATTCAAAAAACTATTATAATATCCCAAGAGTAGCTGCTGAGGTTGTAAACGAAGGCTGCTGAGGTTGTTAATGACAACCTCAGCAGCTTCTCTTAAGACCTTATAATAGTTTTTTGAATCTTTGGGACCATTTGATGGTTAAATCCCTTACTTGGGACCTATGACTCATTTTCCCTAAATAATAATAATAATAATAAGGAATAGTAGCACTTGTTGAATTTGCAGTTAAATCACCCACGTTATATTTTTAGTTACGGGAAATCAACTTCAATTACGCATAACAGTCTAAATTATATTTGGATCAATTGGAAGCATAAGGTGGAAATACCAAATCTGCAAACTCTATTACATAGAAAATTCATTTGACCTCTTCCGTGTTATTATTTTGACTCGCAACGATTTACAAATTTTATAAAAAAATCCAGATTATAAAAATCTGAATATTTCTCAAAATCTCTGTGCAAAATAAGAGGGGGGCAAAAAAGGAAAAGGTCCCACCGGGAGTCGAACCCAGGTCGCTGGATTCAAAGTCCAGAGTGCTAACCACTACACCATGGAACCGTTACTGTCGTTTTGAAGCAAATATTAAATAAATTAAATAGTATAAAACATTTATACTTGCACCCTCGCCCTCGGCCGTTTGAGTTTTTGTCCAATCCCTTGACCCCTTCGTATTTGTTTGCCCTTTTCACACTTGTATTAAAACGCTTCGTTTTGAACATTTTTAATGGAAAATTCATAAATTCTCTTCAATAATTTACCGTTCATATCTGTCCATCATAAGAATTATAATTCATGTTATAAAAAAATAATGATTAAAATAATATATGTGTTCGTTACATAATTAGAAATGTTTTTTTTGGCCAAACCATAATTAGAAATGCTACTATAGATAAAACAATTATGATTCAAATGATATAAAAATTCCCAAAAATATTCTTTAGAATCAGAATTAGAAATGCCACTGCTGGCTTCCTTTTTTTGACCTGAAAAATTATACAGTACCTTTCAAGATTCGGTATTGTGGTAATATACATTTTCACAGCTTGTTTGAAAATCCGGTGGAGAATAATTTTTACAGAATTCGAAATAAAATCTAGATTTTAGAAAATATATTTTAGAAGAATAGTTTTTACGGATTTTGAAGTAAAACTTAAATTTTGAAAATGTGATTGTGTTAGAAAATTTATTATGAGAGAGTGTGATTTGATAAGAAAATAGATTTTCCAAAACTTATGTTTTGTTATAAATGTGAATACATGAACAAAAGATAGCATAAAATTTAGGTTTTGAAACGGACTCCAAATTGAGCGTTTAATAACAAATATATTTTTTCTTTTTTATAACAATTATTTTTATCATTTTGTTACAATATACCCCCACCCAACCGTTCCCTTGTTATCTTTTAGGGCTGGAACCATTCCGTTGGTATTTGAACCAACCAAATATGGCTTACATATTTTTTTTATTTAACGCTATATTTAATTAATATAATTAAACCGTATACAAATATTACTGAATATGAATAAGAGAACATACTTTAGATATCTTTCAAAATCAAATCTCACATAATTGTGAACAAATGCATGAAAAGAATATTTATCCAAAAATATTAGAAAAACATTTAAATTATTTCTTTTATATTTGGATAATTTTATTTATATTTATTAAACTTTATATTTCAATGCAAACCATACAAATTCATGATAATCATATGGTGCATATTAAACACTTCCAATCACCTCACTAGAATTTAGAAGGCATTGTTACGTCATTAAATTTATTTAAAAAACAAAATAAATAAAAATTGGATCAAAGTTTAAACAAAAAATCACCTCACTAGAATTTAGGTAGGTCATTAAATTTATTTAAAAACAAAAAGAAATAAAAAGGAAAAAGGAAAAATTGGATCAAAGTTTAAATAAGTATAATGTAAATAGAAGGTAACTAACACCCAACTTAATATCATTCATTCCTTCTCCACCGTCTTGTAGTAAATATTAAATATTACTCCTATTCTGGTTCTATTTATAAGATACAAAGAAAGTTTTATTTAATTATATTTATATATATTTTTTTGTCAAGGAATCATATTTATATATCACATCATTAATTTTTAATATGAATATACTATTTTACCCTTTATTTATTATATATTAACTCTACTCTTATATGCTACAATGGATATTAAATTGGAATACAATTGAAAATTATCGAATTTTAAACCTAAGTTAATAAAATCTAAAGTTTTTATTTATTTGTGTAAAACATGTTAAAATTGATTTATAAATAATGCCACTCTAATTTTTCAATTATACTTTTTGTTAATTTTGGCTTGAAAAAGAGAGATACGAATAATCAATCAAACTAGAAAGATTGAAAAGCTTTTTTAATAAGGATAAACTTTAAAAAATTTTATCAATTTTAGCTCTCATTTTTTTAACTTGAAATGGACTAACGGTAAAGATGAGAGTGGTAAATGGTAATTAACAAAATTACTAATAACCGGGAAGGAAAGAAAAATTATTAATAAACTGCAGCAATTCACTTTCATAAATCTAGTGTGATGCAGGAAGAGACGTGTTACGTGTAATTGAAATAAATAGTGATGCCAACGCTATTGAAAAAACGGTCCACTAAATAGCAAGAGGCATGATTTCGGACAAGGATGGCACGTAACAAGACACGTGGCCCTCTCTCTCTCTCTCTCTCAGCCGCCTCTCTCCTTCTTCCTCCCCCTTCCCAGTCAAACCCACAAGGCTTGACCCGTCTTAGATGTTCCACAGTCAAACTTCCTCCTTTCTTCGAAGTATCTCCCGACTTCATATCCCTCTCCTTCCCCTTCCCCTTCCCCTTCCCCTTTATAATATCTCCCTCCTTTGAATTCAAACCTCAAATCAATCCAAACCTTTTTCGTCTTCCTCTCCCCTTTCATGACGACCTCCTTCACAGAACTCCTCTCCATGGATGATCATCGCTGGCCTTCTTCTTCTTCTGAAATCCCCAAATTCAAGTCAACCCCTCCTCCTTCTTTGCCCCTTTCTCCCTCTCCTCTCTCTCCTTCTTCTTACTTGGCTTTCTCTTCTGGGTTCAGCCCTACCCAGTTCTTGAGCTCTCCCCTGTTCCTTTCATCCCCAAATGTGAGTTCTGCGGTTCCTTTTTCTGTGTTTTTCTGCTTCTGATTGTCCTTTTTTTTGCTCATTGCTGATTCTGAGGTTTCTGTGTTTTTCTTTATTTGTTGTTGTGTGGGTTTAGGTTCTTCCTTCTTCTGAGACGTTTAACAACAAGGAGGGGGAGGAGCAGAAACCGTTCTCTGACTTCTCCTTCCCAACACAATCCAAGCCATCATCGTCTCTCTTGGAATATTCTTCGACCATGTTTCAATCGGTGAGTCCTGTTCTATTCTTATAATAATAATAATACGGATGACCTTTTTGACTGGACAAGTTTCAAGTATGAACGGTCCTCTGAATTGTCTTACTTCCTTTGGTCCTTTTTGTCAGCATATTCAAAGCTTGATCTTTCAGTAACTAAAACAACGTTCAGATTGCAAAACTCAATCTGAAATTGAAAGAATTTGATTATCAAGAACATAAATGGATGGATGTTTCTGGATAATCTCAAGGGACAAAAGTAAATATTCTTGTTGCTTATTTGGTGCTATCTTGTGCAGCAGGAACAGCAGAAACAAGAGCCATGGAATGAGAAGACAGCTACAAAATCTGAATATCCATCAACTCAGAGCTTGTCCTCAGAACCACAGATGCAAAGTAATTTTGCTCCTTCTTCTGGTTATCCCAACTACTCGAATTCGTCCCAGTCTGTGAGAGACCAAAAGAGGACAGATGATGGGTACAACTGGAGAAAATATGGGCAGAAGCAGGTGAAGGCGAGCGAGAATCCTCGCAGTTACTACAAGTGCACGCATCCGAGTTGCAACATGAAGAAGAAGGTTGAGAAGTCTCTGGATGGACAAATTACGGAGATAGTGTATAAGGGAACCCATAACCATCCCAAGCCTCAGTCCACTAGAAGATCTAGCAGTTCTCAATCAATTCAACCTTCTTCCTCTTGTACCAATTCCGGGCTTTCTGATCAATCCGCGGTTACCCTAGGGAATGGCCTCTTTCCAAGAAGACTCTTCTATCTCTGTTGGAGATGACGACCTTGAGCACACTTCACAAACCTGTTACTCTGGAGGCGATGACAATGACTTTGGCCCTGATGCCAAAAGATGGTAAGTTCATCATAGTAATATGGAGTTACAGTGTTAATATCCTGCTTTGATAGTTTGATTTAGTCATAACATGATCTATTTCTGATTCTTTTCTGTTCTTTTTTTGTTTTCAGGAAAGGAGAGAATGAAATTGATGGCTATGCCTCCTCTGCTAACAGAACTGTGAGGGAACCGAGGGTCGTAGTTCAAACTACAAGTGAAATTGATATTCTTGATGATGGATATAGATGGAGGAAATATGGTCAGAAAGTAGTTAAAGGAAATCCAAACCCAAGGTATTTCAACTGATTCTGATAAAACAAAGCCCCTTTTTAAGAAACCTTTGTTGCAATTTCTTTCCTTGTTACCATTTGACTTATAATCAAATGCTTCTTGTATGTGCAGGAGTTACTACAAGTGCACGGCTCCAGGGTGTTCAGTGAGGAAGCACATCGAGCGAGCGGCTCATGATATGAAAGCTGTGATCACAACATACGAAGGGAAACACAACCACGATGTTCCTGCAGCACGAGGGAGCGGGAGTTATAACATGAACGCCGCTTCTCTCAACGGCAACACCACCGGCAACAACGTAACAGCGCCTATAAGGCCATCGGTGTCTTCGGCGCTGACGGTCTATTCTGGGAAACCAAGTTTCACGAATTCGCTTCAGAACGCAAGCCAACCACCAGCATCTGCAAGTCAAGAACCATTCCCATTTGACATGTTGCTGAGCCCATCAAGCTTTGCATACTCTGACTTTGTTAGATCAATGGGATTGTACAACACCAAGGCCACGGATGAGAAGAAGGAAGATTCGTTCCTTCAGTCATTCATGTCTAACAACTTCTGAATTATAAACATGGACATGCCTTTGTATAACAGATAAGATACTAGGCATTTGTAGAGGAATACAGGAACAAAGAATCATGAAAACAATGAGGGATCAGAAGGATTTTAACACTCAAAATAAATTTAGGAGTTAGGAGGTGGTACAGAAAGTATTTAGCTGATAATTTATGTTATTCTTTTGTTGTATTTGTTTAGTTGGAAAAGGAAAGATTTTCTTGTAGATTTAATGTATTTGTGTTATAAAATGTACCACCCCTTTTGCACTTGTTGTCTTCAATAAAGATTATTAGCAATGAAGCTTTGGTTTTTTTTTTATATCTGCATGAACATTTTATTACATCTATTCCCTCATGAGTCATGCCTCAGCCAAGAAAAATGAACATGCACGCACAACGCGACAAATTTCTGCTGTGTCACCACTTATTTACAAGTTATAAACTGTTGAATTCTGAATATGTTAAAATGCTTTATAGTTACCAACTCAGAGTTGGTCTAATGGGACAACGAGCTGCCAAATCTCTTTGGGAGGGGCAGTCATGAAACCCGAACTGTATACCTGGTAACATAATCCGAGATAAAGAATCAAATGATGGTATAAAAAATGATTTTGAGTTAAAAATAAATGTTGATTCTAGTATAAGGGGTTTTGACCGTTTAAACATGATATCTCGATTTTGAGTCTGTATGAATACAGAAAATGCTTTTGAGAGAAATACCCCAATTAAAGTCAATAATGCTCGAATATAACATAGTTAGATAATCATTAAAAACAAAAAAGAAATACTGAAGTTGAGTAAAAATTGGACTTGACTTGTGATTTGGTGGGAGAAATAATGAATAAACAAGGTTGAGTAAGCTGACCGCCTTAAGAATTAGTCAGAGGAAGCATGGTGAGATCAAAACATGAGAACAAAGTCAAAAGTTTCCCATTTTAATATTAGACTTTGGCTTCTTGATCAGAAAATGGATGAAAGTGAAGACTACTGAGATGAAAAGCGTTTGAACTTGGAACACAAAATGCTTACTCTCACACTCAAAATCCAAACCCCTCTTACAATCTCTTACATTCTTCACACAAAATGTAATGTACAGATAAACAAAGGTATGATATATGCGTGTATGTATGTAAATATATTGGATGAAGCTAAGCTCAGATGTAGGATTGAGTTGATAGTTTGTAGCCAGAAATAAGGGAGGAAGCAGCAGCAACAAGAAAGGCCAAGAAGGAGAAGCTAATGGCTGCAGCAGAAGTGTCTGTGAATATATTGTCTGATCCTTCCCTCATTCTGTTTGTCAATGGAACTGCCGATGATGCTGATGACATCAACAGGTACGCCGTTGTCTGCAATTTATTCCCACATTAAATTATACAATTACTCTTGTCAATATTACAAAACAATTAAATACCATCACTTACTAGTTATTTTAGTATTTCAAATTTTGAACATTTTTTTTTAAAAAAATCTTACTGCTCATGTAATTTGGACCCATTCACAGTTTCTCTTTTGTTAACATAATTAAGAGAACCAAATCAAAAAATTCTTGAAACGCCATTGACCTTTATAGTCACAAATTATTTTTGTGTTCATATGCACTAACTGTCCCTTTATCATATAACTTATCAGTTTAGCCAACGAAGATTTCAAGTTTGAAACATTCAAATCAAGTGTCTGCTCTGCCTCCAAAACATAGGTCAACTTAATTATACAGCGGGGCCATGTGTTAGATACAATAACAATAACTTATACATTATTTTTAAAAAATTATATATCACAACTTCACAAGTGCCAGCATTCTAGAACCAGTTGGAAAGTTCCTCCCCATGAACGCACCATTTTGGGTTTTTCTTTTAGGGTAACGTATGAAACCCTCGTCTATTAGTTGACTAATAGATCAGATGTTCGTTTTCAATCCATTCGTAAAGGTAACTTGGAAACCACCAAGTAAATCATTTTTACACTTCTCAAAATTGCGTGTGGTACATCTTAATAATATAATCTTTAATAGAAGACTCTTTGAAAGCCCATTTCAAAATCTAGGTTTTATGATAAAGATTTTAAATTTAGGTTTTAAAAAAATTATTTTCTTATCAAATTACACACTCTCTCGTAGTAAATTTTCTCTCTCATTTTTCTTATTTGCTTTTTGCTTCAAAATTCATAAAAGTTATTCTCACCATAACTTTTCAAATACAATCACATTTTCAAAGTTTAGGTTTTACCTTAAAATCTGTAAAATCCATTCTTCCAAAATCTATTTTCTAAAACATAAGTTTTACCTTAAATTCTGTAAAAATTATTCACCACCGGGCTTCCAAACAAGTTTTAAATTGTGTGGCAGGTTTATATAATTTTGTACGAATCAATTTAACGTTAAAAAAAGTCCATCTTATATTTTAATGCGGTGTTTCATTACATAATTTAAATATTTAATGTTTCGTTGTGTGTCCACACGAGTTCAATTCAATATTATAACAACATCTCAATCATCATTAATGAATTCATGAACGTATTAGAAGGATCATAATCCGCCAACTCTTGAGAGACTTAAAGAGGACAAATTGGCATTTTCAAACAAATAAGGAAATGACCAACAAATAGAAACTGAAGGAGGAATAGGGAAAACCTGATCACCAATGAAGTCCAGCAACAATGCTGTTTTTGGCTGAAGAAAATTCTTTCCGGTAGAGATTTCCTGAACTTGCCGGATCACTTGGCCGCCGGTGTACAGTATCGATAGAATGGATATTGCCAGAATATACCTGTGCCCAATTACAATTTTGAGAAACCCAGAAATAAATAAAATTGAACTTGCATTTTCAGTGATGGAAACCCACAAAGGGGTAATCAAATTTTTAATAAAAGCTCAGAAAATTTCAATCCACCCAACCATAAGAAAAAATGGAATAAAAAATGAAAGGAAAATTGAGATGGGATGTTGAATTGCCTATATTCCTCGTATCTATCGAAATTTTTCCAATCGCCATGTTTGTTGGAAGCCATGACGATGAAACTGATGAGAGAGAAAAGCAGGGCAATCCCTCTCAATCCCAGCGAGCCTCTCTTCAACAAATCGTCCCTCTTCCATCGCCTTAATATTCCGCCGACGCCCACGCCCATTTTCGGCTGCGCTTGGGGCTCCACATCGGGTAAAGACGACGCCGGAATCTCGTTGGACGGAGAAGAATCGAAATTCGTCTTGGTCGGTGAATCGGGAAGCTTCGACATCTCAATCTGATTTCTCAGATCTCCCAGATTTCAGAGTAAAATAATTCAGACAAATCAGAATGAAGCAATGGAGATGAATGAAAGAAAAGGAGAAAGCAGATTTGGATTGGTTTGCTTAAGACGCGAAAGTTTATAATCTGTTATGTGCTTTTGGCTGAGAAGTTAGGAGGGACAACAGATCGTCAAGGTAGTTAAAGAAGGAAGCGAGTGAAGACGTGGCGTGGGAGGGCACTGGATGATGACGTGGCGTCTGATGAATGGCCAAAACCAGCGGATCACGTCAAGGCGTTCACCCTCGATATTAATGACAGCTGTACGAAGTGAACCCACCACGAAACGGCGCGAGACCAATATGCTTATTCGTCGTTTTGATTATTATTATTATTATTATTATTATTATGACATTCCGTTTGTTTAATGTTTTTGTGAATAAAATGACAAAATTTTAAAACTTTTTTGGATTTTTCTTCCAATCGTCGGTTATTCTTATACATACTCCATCCATTTTATTATATTTATCCTTTAAGATTATTTTACTCTAATGATAGAACATATTTAGATGTTGCTTTCAAATTAAGAAAACACATGCAATATGAAAGAAATCCTTAATATAAAATATAATTAACTTTTTTAAGAGATCAGAATAGTTAAATAAATTATTTAATTATAACATGTAATTTGAAAGGGAAAATTCATCTTTTAATCATATACTGTGATTCGATTATAAGTCAGTCTTCACACTTTAATTCGGTGCAACTTAGTCTTTATACTTTCAACCCTATTGTAACTCAATTCTTAAAATTTAACTCATTATAATTCAGTTACTATAGTTAAAATCATTTCATAATTTAGTTTATAATCTTTATTATATATGATTTCATTTTTAAAAAAATGTGGACTAAATTATGAAATAGTTTTGACAATAGGAATCCAGTTGCAATAGATCAAAGTTTATTGATTGAATGACAACCAAGTTAAAAGTATAAAAAGCGAGTTACACTAAGTCAAAGTGTAGAGACTGAGTTATAACTTGATCAAAAGTATAAAGATCAAAAAATTAATTTTTTTCCTTCTGAAAATTTATTTACATCATTAGATTATTATTAGCTTATAAGCTAAATAAATTAGTTTAAAAAAATAAACATATTACTTGATTAATTTTTTAATCTCGGTGCAATTTAATCCTTATACTTTCAACCCGGTTGTAACTCAATTCTTAAACTTTGACTCATTATAATTTAGTTACTATAACTAAAATCATTTCATAATTTAGTTCAAGACCTTTATTATATATGATTTAATTTTTAAAAACACGTCGAATAAACCATGAAATGGTTTTAACAATAGGAATCGAGTTCAATGGATTAAAGTTTATTGATTAGGTGACAACCAAGTTAAATGTATAAGCACTGAGTTATACTGAGTCTAAGTATAAAGATTTAGTTACAACTTGATCAAAAAGTATAAGGATCAAAAAATTAATTTTTCCATTCTGAAAATTTATTTATATCATTATATTATTAGTAGTTTATAAGCTAAATAAATTAGTTTATAAAAATATAAAAATATCACTTGATTAACTTTTTTTAATCTCTAAAAAATTCAATTAGAGGAGGTAACAATAAAAGGGAGAGCATTTGGAATTTGTGTCTTCCTGGTTAGAAACTTGTAATTGTAAAATATGTTTGGAATGGAAAACAGAAGCTTAAAGATGGAATGAATGAAAACAAAACGTGAACTTATTTCTTAGGTCATCTTAAATATAAATAACAGTTCAATCCAGTTTCAGTGGTTGCCAAAATCCAGTTTCAGTGGTTGCCAAAATCCAGTTTCAGAGGTTGAAGTTTATCTTAAATATAAGAAAGTCATATTATTATTTTAAAAAAGAAGAAGAAAACGTAAAGGATTTAAATGCCAAAAAAATACTGCATCACATCATAAAATGCACGTCCACCGGATTAATTAGTGATCTGAGTTGCACAATATTGCAAGAGGAGGCTTAAAAAGTAATTACAATCATACTTATTTTCTGAAAAAAAAACTCATTTATTGTATATTATTATATAAAAGTGCTATTGTGTATGTTGTTATGATTTTAGATTCATTAAATTTACGATGTCATAAGTTTACCTTATTTTTTATTTTTGTCCCTTAAATTTCAAATTAACAACTTTGATCTTTAAATTTCATTTCATTTAAAATATCGATAGTATAATTTAATAAAATCTTGATTCTTTTGTCTTTTAAGATACCAAAGAAAATTAGAATTTGAGTACCATATATTATATTAAGGAAGGATATACTTAAGGAATTAAAATTTATATAAGGGTAAATTTAAAAAATCATAGACTATGATTTTTTAGCTGGTAATGGATAGTGTATAGTGTGTGTGAGGGTGAAATGTATAATGCGATTTGAACTTTGGGCCTAATGGGCCCTCTGACTGACCCATGGGCTGGGCCCAATGTGATTTGATTCGGCATTCACAGAAGAAGCTTCGAGTTCGAGCCCTCTCTCCCTCTCTCATGCCATTTGATTCCTTCCACCTCACGCTGAATTAGAGGAGTATATTACAACAGTTGGACACTTGGAGCTTTAAATGCTAAATTGGCTTGTTTGGAACAATGTTTTTAAAAGTCAAACACACATTCAACAGTATTTTTTTTTTTGTAAAACAAGGTAATCTCCTCCACATATTTATCTTGATTTGCATAAAAGTATTTCTTTACCGCTTTTCCAAACAAGCCCAAAATCTACCGAGCCAACCATAAAAACTAAAATATAAAACACTTGTTGCTATATGTTAAAAATGGTCGTAGCAACAAGGGTTGATTCAAATGGTAAGTGGTTCGGTTCAACTTAAACGGTGTCTTAAGTTCGAGCTCCAACTTATGCATAAATATTTGTTGGAAGACTTACCCACGACAACCACATACACCATGAGTCAAATTTGGATATAGCCGGGGTAAAGCTTTGGTAAACCGGACAAGCAACCCAAAAAAACTTTCATTGACCAACTGACTAGATATAGTGAAATGAGTTGTTTTTTTATAACATGGGGAATGGGTATTATAATGACCCTTATGAGAGTTACACACATTTATGATCTAGTTATTAAAGTAAAGATACATGTTCTCAAAGAAAAATGTCATTGATCATCGTGAAGATAGAAAATGTAAAAGTAGGGCAAAGCAATGGCGGACCGTGCTGGCCCGATGGCCAACCCATGGCCCGCCCGTTTAGTTTTTAACGAGTTCGGACCGATACTAGCCCATTTAACCGTCTTAACGGGTTGCCTGTTTAAGATACCGAGTTCGGGCGGGTTAGCGGGTAACCCATTTAGAGAAACAAACGCAGAGAGATGAAGTATTCTGCAGGCTGAAAAATCCAAAGGCACTAAACAATCACTGGATGAAAATAATGAATTCAAAAATTCATATCAAAGAACTCAAATATACAGGGAAAGATTGGAAAATCCAAGATGGGAAAAAAATTACCAAAATTTAGTAAATTGGATAATATATGAATCCAGTTTCATACAAGGAGAAACAATCTTGACTATGGAGCTTAATCTAACAAAGTTTGCCTTGACTCCACTTTTCCAGTCATTCACATGTAATCAGGAATCGGAAGGAGTCAATTTCAACTGAAGTGTAATCAATTACCAGGAAGGGTGGCGATTAAGAACCATCCTCGTCGTCGTCATCGTGGCGATCAGAACCATCATAGAGGAATGAAGCAATGGCAGCCACGGCTTTTTGCACGACGAACGCGATCAATGGCACGAGTCGGAGATCTAAGCTTCGAGGGGTTATGAAAGTCGGAGCTTTGAGCTTGAGGGGAAGGCAATCGCTGGGTGTTGGGGGTCTTAAAAAAAAAATTGGCGTGGTTCGTGGGTGTGTCATATGTGACTGGTCGACTGGGTGAGTAAGAGCCATAACTTGATGTAAAAAAAATGCCTAATAATCGCAACGATGAATCTAACCTTGGACCTGTACCATTTGTTACATGCCTTTGCCAAACAAGCTACAAAGGCTTCCATTGTTAAGATGAAAGCCTAAATATATATATAATATATAAAAATAAACGGGCGTACACGAACAGTTCGAGGGTATGCCTGTAGCCCGTCCCGTTTATCTTATTAACCCGCCCATTTAGGCCCACCTATTACGAGTTGCTTATTGGGCGAACCCAAACGGGTAAATAACGTACCGGGTCTATCGGGTTGCGGGTCATCTGCTCTGCCTTATGTAAAAGTCATTATTTAAGCTGAGTAAAAAAAAATAAATCCATTTTTTATTCAAGTCATCAATATCTCATTAAACTTTTTAATAAAAAATATAAAAATTAATTAAAAACGCCTCATAAATAAAAGTGCTGGATGAAGTGTACAATCAAAGGCCTACACTTGGGGACCCCAAAGGGCTTAATATTTTTAAAAAAAATGGGAGAATTGAATTAAAGAGGCATTATCGGTGATTTTTTTTTCTCATGAGAATTTGAGTCGTTTTCACACACAAATCTTGTAGGCTAAGTTATTATTGGACCCCAAAAGAAAAGGCTTTTTTTGGTCAGAAGAAGGAAAGGATAAGAATAAGAGAATAATAGGTAATGCGGGCCATTTGTCATCAATATATATATATATAGCTATGTAATTAAATTTAATGATTTATTTTCAAATTTAAACAATTGAAAAGTGCAAACCAACTGATCAAAGTACAATGAAAATTCTCATTAAAAAAAAGGAATTGATTAATCAAAATGACTGATTGATTATGAGCACATGCATTCACCAAACGTGGGTCCCTCCAAAAAAGTGATTCACATGACATGGACAGCGAGTTAAGAACAAAGTATTGTTAGATAGATGTCAATTGTTGTTATCATTGTCTTCAAAATCAATTACTCGTTCTTCTAAATGCCGTCCGTTTTTGCGGTGTTTAATACATACAACGTCTTCAAAAATTAAACGCACGTTTAACATTATTTTTTATAAAATGAGATAATTTCATCTACATATTTACTTTGACTTATGAAAAGTATTTCTCTACCGCGTTTTTAAACAAGCACATGATTGAAAAGTGCATACAAAGAATATTGGTCCGTTTGATAACGCTGTGGATGAATAATTTTATATAAACTGAGATTATTTCATTTTTGGAAAAAATACGGTTGAACGTACATTTGACCACTTCATAAATTCAGCCAAACATGATCATTGTTTTTCCCCATGCCTTGACAGACTAGATTTTATGCCAAGTTAGATTTAACTTTAAAATCCGAATACATTTTCTCTTTGAAATATTCAATCTCTCTCGCAAAAATGTTTATTATTTGAATCCAATTCAATCACCTTTCAAGCATTATTAGATTTGCATAATCACCTCAGGTGTGGTCAAACAATAGAAAAATCATGCACTGTTTTTTTTTATTATTCTCCTTTTCACCTCTTTACGGGTATTGCAATACTTAATAGGCTTGTTTGGATAGCTCGTTTGGGCATCCAAAAGTCATTCCTACACTTACCAAGATAAAATTTCTCTCACATATTGTTAGTTAGTTCAATATATATATATATATATATTAAGAAGATACTAAAACATCCTAATCATTTTCCTTTTTTTTTTCCAATCAAGAAAGCATCATATTAGAATCAAAATGAGCATACAAAAACTAACCAGAACCAATCCAACAAAACAAAGCTAAAGGAAACAAACTGGGCTCAGCCCAAACTAAACACAGGAAAGGACAAGCATTCAAAAGCATAACAATGCAGCAGGGAAAGACTTTAATGCCATCAATCAAGAAGGCCCTAGTCTGCGACGGAGCTCGAAGTACCCGAATAAACAGGTAAGAGTAGTCCAATGAAGTTTTAACGAACCAACCGATTGTCAAATATGCTTCCATGGGAATCCATACAAAGTTATGGTTCCTAATCAATTTCCTTGATCGACAAAACTCAAGGAGGACACTAATTATAGCAATAGATGACAAGGCGCTCTCCTCCATATTATAGATGGTAGAATCACCACTCCAGCCCCAAGACGAACGATGATTCCATACACACTGAACAGGCTGTGCCAAAATAAGAACAGTGTGACCAATCACACTGAACAAGCACATGTCAAACCCTCGATGAACATCATGTACAGCCCCACTGAACAGACCCAAGATAATGATTCTACCTTTACCATCATATAGCCTTGCCTTTGAATAACTAACTGCAAACACATCAGCCATCAAGCAAGGGGCAGCTACCTCAAACCAATCAGAACTCTTCTTAGCAAAAAATTCAGCAATCATAAAACTTGCACTTAGAACTTCCATTTCTTTTCTTTTTTGCCTCACCCCATTCCACACCAATACAACCAATCTAGAGACAATAAGTGAAATAATCCTCAGTTTAAGGCATGCTCTAATCAGATTGTAATTACTCCTAATTTCCTTATAATGGCCAATGAACCTTTCAACTAATAGTTTCAACACTTCAATATAATTACCAATGCTTAACATAGTGTATCCACCAACCACATCAGCCCTACTACCCTTCTGAACCCTCAAAACCATACCACCCTTATGAGGATCTTCATGAATATTAGGATAACTACTTACCTTAAAGTCTCCCACATTTAAAATGCACTTCTTTGAAGTCCCCTGTTCTGCTTCCACACTTCCTAGACTTCCATCAGTTTGAACCACTCTACGTCCATCATATTTCCATTGCAAAACATAATAATATACAACTGGAACCTGAACCTGCACAGCTCCATTTCTCCCACCACTCCCTGAGTCGAGCATGGCATCATCGGCTGCAAGCTCCTCCAACGCTACGGAAATGGGATCTGTGGCAGAGGAGGCATCGGTAGGTGGCAGAACTGATTCAGCGGAACTGTTGGGCCACAAACCATTGTTTCCACAGCTCCTCCAATCCTTGATGCTGATTTGGCGTTGGAAATCAGAAGAGAGCTGCAGAATCAAAACAATTAAGACATGGCCCTCAGATGTTCTAGTGGCGACACCATTAAGTCAGATCTTGAGTCGTCCGTGGCCGGGCTTCCCTAGAAACACTTCCCAAGACCCAGGAGGCACCCATCAGAGATCGCTATCGGCGGCCATCTCACCGGAGCAAACTTCACAAACCTCTAATCGACTACCGCCTTTGCCATTATACTTGCCCTCTTTCGACAGACTCCTTGAAAACCCTGACCTACGAGAGTCCATCCATTGCAACACCATCCAGGAAGCCACGAGAAAGAAGAAGAAGAAAAGATCCTCCAAAGATGAGGAAGAGAACGATGGATGAATGACTTCCACGCTCCAACTCGGCACCCCGAAAAACAAACCCTAGGATAGGGGAGGAAAACCCTAACAGAGAGGGAAACTAGACAGAAGCAAAGGAGTATTATTATATGATTACTGAAGAATTGAATCTGCAATTTTCATGATCAATTCTCACATTTCGAAGTGTTTATTACCCAATGAAACCCCCTCCATTGGCAGGATCCTAATCATTTTCCAAGAGATGTGAGAAATCACAACAACTAATACCATAAGCAGTTAGGATTAAGTAGATATTTAGATTAACTTATTTTTTTAAGTGATTTATGAGTTTCTAGATAAGTATGTGAAAAGATGTTTATATAAATCTACGTAAAAATTATTTTTAAAATCTTTTAGAGTTTTTTTTTTCCAAACAACACTGTATGCGAGAGGAAAAGACCAATATGCACACATTTTTATGATGTAGTAATTGATTGTCATAGCTAGCTGGATCTTTGGAACAACGTTTTTACCAACTCAACGTACGTTCAACGATTTTTTTTTAAAACAAGATAACCCCTTCATATATTTACCTTAATTTATGTAAAAATACTTCTCTACCGTATTTTCAAATAAGCCTATAATTAAGAAGGTTATGAATCCATGATTTCTTTATATTCTTTTTTTTTTTTTAACATCACATGAACCACAGAACGCATGGATCTACTAGGACGAAATCTAATGTGTTTGAAGTCAACCAAAAAGGAATTCTAACAGTAGTATGTCTGAAAAGCACATACGTTCAGGTTGTTCTGACACATTCCTTCACAAGTCAATTCATCAATAAACGATCGTACATCATTTTTTAAGGGAAAAAGCACAAAAATACAAACTTTAGAGTTAACAATGGTATTGTTAATTTTTATTAATGCATTTTCTTATACCCTTTATATTCTAAATATAAGATTTGTTTGTGATCCTAAATATAATGTTCAATTCCACTGTATCCATTGAATTAATTGTTTCATTTTAATAGAACCCTTTTCAAATTAAGATGTGTTGATTACAATGAAAGGGGTTTTCGAATCGTTTAAGTAGGAGTTTTGTGTTCAAATTAATGTGAATATAAAAAAGCTTTTTAGAGAGTTACTCATAGTTAAACTTGACAATAATTACATTTAATCGAGTCAGATATTCATATGAAAATAATAAACCGATCTATTAGGTATTTTCATCCTACGGGTTAAGTTTTAATTATTAAATGACGAGTATTTTTTTTAAAAAATTTTACATCTTAATTACAAAAAATCATCTTATCCATGCTCTTTTTTTTAAAAAAAACTATATAAATTAGTTAAAAGAATCTTATATATTTAAAAAGGACAAGGTGAACTTTCATAATTGAGTTAATGTGCAATTTTAGTGACATGGTTATTTGTTAGCAGGAGAATCCGACACAGTTAAATTTTAAAATTAGAAAGGTAGATTTAATATTTTATAAATGGTGCAATTTTACGATGGGTGTTTGAGCCAATTTAAAGGAATTTTTGTGATTTAATTGTGCCAAACACTTCTAATCTCCTACTAATTGTACCTCAAACATTTATACTTTAATAAAACTATATTTGAATTAGAAGTTCATATATTGTGGTGGTTCAAGTTCTCAAGGAAGATGGGTATTTAATATGTGTTTGGGAATCTGTTGAAAGAATAATTTAATACAAGCTCAAGTAAGTATGTAAAGGGATTTTATCTTATCTTACGCAAATGTGATTACCAAACATGTACTTAATGAGATTGGGGAATGAAGACAAATCCAGTGAGAAACTTGGAATGTCACATGAAAATATTTCTTCTTTTTTGGTGGTTTCTATAAGTATATGGGCTTGTTTGGGAACACCGTTTCCCCAACAGTACACATAAGTCAGGATAAAACCATTTTAAAATCTATAAAAACCATTTCAAAATCCATAAAAACAATCTTGAAATCCGTAAAATATCTCAGAAACTGTAAACTTTGTTCTTTCAACGGAATCCTCAAACATACACTATATTATAATAAATTTTATATCGGAGAGATACTTAATATCATTAAAGTGTTATGCCTTTTTACCCTCTCAAATAAAAAATGTACAATTTATTTTTTATTGAGGTTTTCATATTCTAAAAGTTTCTTTTAATTATTTCTCTCTCAACAACTCATTATAATAGATATGTTGTGACTTATAAAAAAGATAATTTGAACATTTTTATTGAAAAAAAGTATAAATGTTATGATATAACGTTAAGAGGATATATAAATATTTTTTATGAATAAAACAATAATAAGCTATGGAATATGATATTCAAGGGAAACGAAAAAGGTAATTGTGGAATTTCCCCAAATCACACTGCGATTATTACAACGGAAAAGGTGAGTAACGGCTATCCAAGACCTGTTTCGGTGCGCCCACTGGAATCAGAAATGCTTGCAAAACGACGAGCACGAGCACGAGCACGTGCATGCACTCAGCCGGTCGGCAGTAACCCCCGGTTTCGCCTTTGCCACGTCATATCTCTCCCAATGTTTGGAAATTTGTGTAAATGCTTGCGAGATGTTATGATTTGATCCCTCCAAGGTATA
>JANTPZ010091851.1:0-19496 GCA_025593235.1 Vachellia pachyceras
AACACCAGAAAAGTGTTGGTTGTTGAGGAGCAAAATTGCATTTCTCAGAGAATCCTCCACTTTGGAAGCAAGATCTTGAGCATACGACGTCGTCAAGGCCCCATCATCATCTTCTCCACTATCGGACTTCCAGATCAATCGTTGAAGCTGGTTCACATACTCACGCCCTCTTTCCAGCTCCTTCATTGCCAGATTGATCTCCATAACCAATCAATGTAATAATACAAAACCTCTTTTTGTGTGTGTGTGTGTGTGTGTGAGAAAGATGCTTTTCTGTGTCTATATATATTTACAGTGAAGAAGATGAGTTGTGAGCCAGCAGTACAAGTCAGAGATAGATGAAGGAAGGAGGGAAGGAAAAAAGCAGGGTTGAAGATGAGGATGGATGAGAAAAAGGGTAAGCCCCACGTTTTTTTTTTTTCATACTTTATATTTTATTATTTATTCGTTCCACAGATTCTTGCTTGCTCACATAATTTATATAGGACCCTTTTTTATATATTTTGCCTCAAATATATTCTTTTTTATACATTAATGCCTCAAATATGTTCTTAATTTATCCACGTGTAATCAATTAGGTGGAATTTGTGAAAACAGATCATGAGACAGGATGCAGTAATGCTCAGGATTATTTGCGAAAAATAATACAAATTATTTTTCATTTTTACCTCAATTAATTATATGCATCTTTTATCTAATTTTTTCTACACATTCATTCGCATCTCTTTTTTAACTCGTTGTCTTCCATACTCGCTATCTTCATAAATAATGGTATATTTAAAATAAAAATTGAATTTTTTTCATATTTATTGATTCTAGTCAATTTTAACCAACCAGTTATATTATTTAATCTTTCAAAAAATTCAATCAACTCTCTTGTGTGCAAAACTTAAATTAAAGAGATGGTATTAAATAAAAAAAATTAGGGAAATGTTGTTTAATTTTTTTGGGATTTGATTGTAAATTTTTCTAATTTGAGAAATTTACCATCATATACCAAATAGAAGAATTAATAAAAAACGTTCTAAAGATTGATAAAATTACCATAAGGTTCTAACAATAATGGGTCCGGTTAACTAATAAAATCTTTTCCTTTGCACCCTCCTCGTCTTCGCCGGCATGCTTTCTTGCCGTGCTCGTCCTTGACATACTCCAGCATCCTCGCCGTGCTACTCATAGAGTAGTTTCATCCTTTAGCTGTCGGCTATTTGGGTTTTGGCCAGGTGACGTCACTAGGATTATGTCAAAAATGATTCATTAACCACTACCACTCTGCCACGTAGCAAAACTCCATTGGGCATTATATATCATATAAATATATATTGATCAATATTCAATAATCTGTTAAAAATGTGGGAAAATCCCATGTAAATTACCTTTAAACCAGTCTAGAGGTATTAATTTGAGATTTTGTAAGGAAAATTTAGTCTTTGGTCCCAAGTAAACAAGTTATTTAAGAAATAATCTCATGGAAAAAAAATTCAATGAGAGGTCCCAATTAACAACATGAAGTCCTTGTATTGACAACATTATGCGCTTTGTTGACAACACCTCATCTTGTCAATGAGACCTCTCATTAAATATTTTTATACATAGGACCATTCTTTAAATAACTTGCTTATTTTGGACCTAAGACTAAATTTTCCATTTTGTAATGTTATTAATTTACTTACATGACCTCATCCTCTTTTGTATATCGTTCTCAAGTATAGCAATACATTTACATATGAAAAATAGCTAATTGCAACTTGAGTATAGAAAGTGTTGAGTGAAATAGAAGAAATTCACACATGTAAATTAAGCCCTTGAGAACTATCATACTTTCCTTAGCAACGCAATTGCAGGTTAACTATAACGAATAGTAGCTTGAGTCTAGGAAATGTCAAGTGAAGTAGAGGAAATTCACACATATATAAATTAAAACCCTTGGAACTTCCAAAAATGGGACTCCTCTTACAATTGCATTTGCAAAGCAAGTATAGTGAATTGCAAATTGAGTATAAGGAATGCCTAGTAAAATATATGAAATTTAAACATAAGCAAATTAAGACTCATGGAACTTAACTTACAAAAAATGAGACTCCCCTTGATAACGCATTTCTTAGTTAAATATAGCACATTTTAACTTGAGTATATGTAATGATAAGTGAAATATCGAAAATTCACAAATATGCAAATTAAGACCACTGGAACTTCCAACGAAAAGGACTCCTCTTATCAACACATTTGCAGGTCAAATATAGTAAATTGCAACTTAAGTATAAGGAATGTTAAGTGAATTATAGGAAATTTACACATATGCAAAAGAAAAACAGAGAGAGAATAAATAAGTAAACTTATCCCTAATTGATGCCTCTGCTAGTCTGATTTAGAATTTTGAATATTGGAGACCCTGATTTATCTTTTATATGTTTTGAGGTTACTTTTGTGGGATTTTCCCAAAAGTATTATGTCTCAAAGAAAGAGTTTATTCAAATGATGTTGGAATATTTTTAAAGAGTTAAGGGATTTTTACTTCAGAAATATTCATTAAAAAGCAATGTTAGCCTTGAAGTTTTCTTATTGATTCAATATCACTCTAAAAGTTTTAAAATTGAGTAACGTAACCTGGACTGTTATCTAAGTTAACTTTAACCGTTAATTAATCAAATATATTAGCTTGCAGACCCACATGTTAGTGGTTTGCTGTCACATTTCTGTAGGTTTTGCTAATATAAATAATCACTCTATATGTTTTCTTTTTTAGAAACCCTAAAAAAATTATGAGTTGCATGCATCTTGTGAAGAAAAATGTCGTTTGTAAAGTTTGTCAAGGACATAAAGTAAAACACAAGGGACAGTTTTAAGAATTAAAAAACTTGTAGGGTTTGTAAAAGGTGATGTCTTGGAAGTTAATTCGTTGGGTTTAATATTGCCCCAGGAATTTAAAATTATAGCAATGTCACCTCAACTTTTATCCAAGTTAAGTTTGACTATTAGTTAAACAAATATATTGAACTATTATCCAAGTTAATTTTTTTTTTGTTTTAGGCTAAGGTACAAATTTACCCTGAAAGTCTCTATGTAGGAATAATGGTTAAAGTTTCCAAATTGTAGCAAATTTTCCTTGGCTATTATCTATACTAAGTTTGATCGGTAGTTCATCAATTAAATATACTGGTTTATGAAAATATTAAATCATCAAAAAATTAATGAAATTCAGATTGCTAAATTATAATGCGTATAGTTTAATACTGCAATAAAAAACTTAAATAAATATGTTGTGTAAAACCAAATTTAAACAATTTTAATGTTAGAAAAGAAAAAGGAGGGACGAGCATGAAAAAGAAAGAGGAGAGATTATTCACCCATTAAGGGAAAAAACAATAGCAATTAAATATCTCAAGAAATCAGAAAACTAACCAAAATTACTCCCCATGTACATCACTATCTGACTAAAACTTATATTCAACAATGCTATATGCCAAGTACAACAATAGAATAAGAGAAAGAGATCACAGTATTAATCCACATGTACAGTGCGAAAAAGCCCCACCAATAAATGCACATTGAATTGCATTAAGCTTTTCAAAAGGAAGAACGTCGCCAGGAGACAGATAATTGCTTGCTATATTCTTACAGTACTCCTCCAGATTTGAAAGAAGACATCACATCCATAAGATCATCAGATTCAAAAGGAAGGATTTCACCAGGAGACACAAGGCAATCATTGGATGACAATAATGAAGGAACATAATCACTAATGTTCTCCAATTGCTTGCAGTTCTCTTGCTTGTTGTTTTCGTCATATGTGGTATACTTATTATTGTCGAAACTGATGAAATAGTAGCAGAGCTTGAAAGATAATGAATCCTGAAACATCTGAGGCTTTGAGCAAGTGTGGTAGCCAAGATAGGTAGTTTTATAGAGAAGAGGGTCGTCTTGAATTATTTGGACTCGTTTGGTTGCTTCGCATCCCTTGTCATACTTGTAAGTGCATCTGAAGTAGCATCTACACACAAACCAATATAGCAAGTGTGAATGGTGACATTTGTGTGTGTGTGTGTGCGTAATTGTACTAATATTAAACTTTATAGTCCAATTTTTGAAATAACCTAGAAAACATCCTCAAATAGGATAAATGAGATTATGTGTGTGTGTGTGTGTGTGTGAACACCTTTTTAAAATTTGAAAATTTTGTTTGTTTCTTTGGAGTTAGTCTACTTCTAAAATCAAATATTTCAAATGGCTTTTTGCACACAAGGCCTACACTACATTAGGAGTGGAGTCTGCAGTGATTAAGTTTACTTAGGGATAGTGAATTCTGTTGTGATTAAGTTGAACCAATAAATTTGATTACTAAGGAGCGAACAACAACAACAATAACAATAAGCCTTATTACTATTAGGTGATGTTGACCATTTAGATTGTAGGATGACATTATTAGAAAGCAAACAAAGTGGGAAAACCCCATCAAGATCTCATTGGTGAAGCATGAAGAATATGGAAATTTATTGGAATTTTTCCTATGGATATTCTAATTATATTGTGCTAAACTTTCAGCTATACAAGATATACTTATACTTTTGAAGCTGATTTTTGTACCTTTGATGAACCGTCAAAAGGTGGTGGATGATGAAAGATTAAAGTTGTTGTATCTCTTGATTTCCGTATATTTTTGAACAAATTAGTTTCTATTCTAATAAATGAACAAGTAAATACAAATAAAATGGCTATATATATATTAAACTTTAAAATTGATTATGGACTTTCACAAAAATTTTATGATATTGAAAAGAAAATATGAATGAAAAGGACAAAAA
Organism: Vachellia pachyceras; assembly: GCA_025593235.1. Classification (NCBI taxonomy): domain Eukaryota; kingdom Viridiplantae; phylum Streptophyta; class Magnoliopsida; order Fabales; family Fabaceae; genus Vachellia; species Vachellia pachyceras. The sequence continues at coordinate 4,803 of JANTPZ010091851.1, forward strand.
CCTGGGGCGTTTGGCATTGAGTATGAATTTTTCACCATACTTTCTCCATGCATAACCATCTTCCTTAGGATAAATTTTGGTGTAGCCCTCCCATGTTTGTATACTTTTCCTATCCCAAAAGAATTCGATTCATTAATAACAATTAGCAGCTTGATTAATTAACTCTTTATTAATAAATAAAATGAGTAACATTTTGATATTTTTGGGCAAAAACTAGTTCAGTTTTCAAAATTTAATGATTTTTCTAAGAAAAATACTATGAAATCGTGTAATTTCCTTTTAATTTAGTTTATTTTTCTTTGAAAAATAGTAAAAAAATGAAAATTGCACCATTTTTTATCCATATGATATTAGAATGTCACTTATTTTATACAGAATCTGTAAGTGTTTTTACTCATGTTTTGTATGCTCTTAAAGTGTTTTTAATCATGTTTTTTTGCATGTATTTGGGAGAAATAATTTATTTATTTAAATTATTTATACTTTATGAAATCATATTGTTCTTAAGGCCTTGCTAAAATCCTTTGCCCAATTTTGGAAGTGTCTGAAATGAAGTTTTATCTTGTTTAAATATAAGTTTCTCAAAGTTTGTGATTCATCTTCCCTTAACTCTTTATATTTCTAGCATATCAACCTTTTGTTTTTTGCATTGAAAACTGTATTCGAAACAGTGTTTAATTTCTTATATACACACAAACTTAAATAGTTTTAGAGACCATTTTCTAGCTTCCATTTACACTTTGTATTTGTAAAAAATAGTTTTAAGTATTATTTTAAACAGGTTTCTAAACCTGTATTTGTTCAAACTCTAACTTATACCCTACTTTATTGTAAATTTTGTAAACATTCAAATTACCCTCAGGGTCGGTTGACATTTCAAACATATAGCGCATGCATGCGTGCATGCATGTATGTATGTCAGACATCTGAAAAGAAAAATCATAATCAAAATCGTAATACTCCATTTAGTTCTATATATAAGACATAGCTTTTTTTTTTAGCAAAATATATAAGACATAGCTGAAGGATGTAATTTGGTACGAAATAGAGGACCTTGACCTATATTCTTCTCTCTCATTTAATATTTTTTCTCAAGCCTCATTAACTTCACAATTTGTCTCACTCTTTTTAAATTTCTTCACATTTAATACCTTCATTGAAAGAGGTTATTTAGGAAAAAAAAAAGTGACCCATAATTTTTATATAATAATGAAAATAACTAACTTAACTAATTTTTTAATATTTGTAAATTAATTAGGATAGAATCCATTCAACACCTTAATGCTATCTTCCAGTTGCATCAATCACTCAGATTTTATATATGGTAGATCAAACACTCTGAAGTTATTTATTTCTCTTATGCCTTGAGCACTATAATGTTTATTTATGGTGTATCCAGAAAAATAACATTAAGGTACTAACAAATAACATGAGATGCATAATGACACTTTATCCAATTATAAGATGTTTTTAAAGATCCGAAATTTTTTTTTAAAACACTCAAATTACCCCTTTTTAAAACACACTTTATCCAATGTGTTGAGATTTCTAACATATAACACATACTTTTACACACACACAAACACATTATGCCTCTCTGAATAGAAAAAAAAAGTGGCATATAGCTTTTAGATAATAATAACAAATAATCAAATTTACCAATTTCTGTAATATTTATCAATTAATTTGAGTGAAGTGGAACCTAACCCCAATGTTATTTAATTTTCTATTATATCTGATACATTAATCTTATTTATTGTGCATTCAGTATTATAATTTTTTATAATTACAACACCCTAAACTATAATAAATGAAAAAAATAACATAAAAAAGAACTGGATGCATTGGGAAAATAACATAGTGTACTTGATGTATTATAAATAAGATTAGAATATTAGATGTAACTGAGAAATTACGTCATAGCTCTTAATGCTATTTTGTCCAATTACTTAATTATAAATCTTCATATTTCTAGCATAATGATTGGCATTCTGTTATGCATTTGAAACTGTATTTGAATTAGTGTACTGTGTAGCTTCTTATACACAAAATTGTTTTATAAATCATTTTCCAAGCTTTCAAATACGCACACATTTTTGTTTGAAAAAAAACTAGTTCAAGTATGCTTGAAAAAAAGTTCCTAAACATGGATTTGTTCAAACTTTAAATTAGCCTCTCCTTTATTATAAGAAGTTTTTAAAGATTCGTAAATTTTTTGAACACTCAAATTACCCCTTTTGGCTGTGTTGATACATGTAACACATACTTTCACGAGAGAGCGCGCGCACACACAAGTTAAGCATAGCTCAATCGAAAAATCAGAATCATAATTGAGAGGAATATATTTGAAAAATAAATTACCAACTATCAGCTCTCTAGTACTAAATAGAGGACCTAGTTAGCAAAGACTAAATATAAAACCTACTAGATGGCTTTAATTTGGTCCTAAATATAGGACCTTGACCCACATTTTCTTTCTCATTGCCCTTATTAATTTTACATTTTTTTCACAGTCATTTAATGTCTTCGTTGAAGAAGGGTATTTTACCAAAAAAAAAAAAAAACAGGTGACATGTAGCTTTTAGATAATAATGAAAAATAACCAACTTTTCCAATTTGTGTAATATTTGTAAATTAATTAGAGTAAAGTGGTACCTAACCCCAATTTTATTTAATTTTCTAATTATATTTAACACTTTAAACTTATTTATTGTATAATTAGGACTCTGATCTTATTTTTCTTATCATTACAACACCCTAAACCATAAGTAAAATTAAGGTCATGGATGTAACCAGAAAAATAACATCAAGAGGAGCTAGATACATCAGGAAAATGACATTAAAGTGCTTGATGCATCGTGAACAAGATTAGAATACTGGATACTATTCAGAAATTACATCATAGTAGTGGATGCTATTTTATCCAATTAATTATATCTTATGTTTAGAATTATAACAAGTAGAATAAACTAAAGAATGGAAAAGTTGAAAGAGAAAGGGAGATGATGAATCAATTACTATGATTCATAAGGAAGTACCTTTTTTGGGGAGAGAATCTTGTTGGATCTGTACTGGTGTCGCTTTTGCTCTCAGAATGCAGGTGAGATTCTTCAGATTTAGATGGAGAATCTGCAGAGACACCAGAAGAGTGTTGGTTGTTGAGGAGCAAAATTGCATTTCTCAAAGAATCCTCTACTTTGGACGCAAGATCTTGAGCACACGTTGTCGCAAAGGCCCCATCATCATCTTCTCCATTGTGGGAGGACTTACAGATCAATCGTTGAAGCTGGTTCACATACTCACGCCCTCTTTCCAGCTCCTTCATTGACAGATTGATCTCCATAACAAATCAATTTAATAACACAAAACCTATATATGTATATATAAGATGGATGTGTGTCTGTGCGCCTATTTATTTACAGTGAAGAAGATGAGTTGTGAGCCAGCTATACAAGTGAGAGATAGATGAAGGGAAGAAGGAAATTTAAAAAGTAGGGTTTGAAGAGGACGATGGATGAGAAGGGTAAGATGGCATTCGTCGTTAAGCGACCAACCCGCCCACTTGTGCTGCTTACTTTATATTTTATTATTTATTCTTTCCATGGATTCCCTGATTCCTCCGATAAAATTATGTGGGACCCTTTTGGTTTGTTTTATCAATGATTTCTATATATAGGATATTAAAAAAAAAACAATATACATTGTCTTCTGCTTTAATTATTTTTCACAAACATATTGCTTATCTATCCGCATTTAAACAGTTAGGTGGAAACAGATCCCGGGTACAAACTATTTTTTGAGAAGATAAATGAAACTTATCCTTAATATATTTTGAAAAGAATTTGAGTAAAAATTTAGTGGGTTAAAAATTAGTAAATGAGTGCGTACAAAATAAATCACATAGTACTAATATATATCTAATTTTTGGAAGTCGGCGGGTGGAGGTAGGTCCGCCGCTCCTTACCAATTAGTTCAAGTGCTTGGTGGTTAATGAGTGATATTAATTACTTGCTAATAATATAATTGAACATATTTATTTTTCTATTGATATTATAAAACAACAAAATAAAATGAAAAATATATTTAATAATAAACAATACAATTAAAAAGTAAGGATTGGAGTTTGAATTTGACAAATAAAAATATTCTATGGGGAAGTTTCTCATTTAAATCAGGATTTAAAATGATTGGAAATTAAATTTGATGCAATCAAGAAATAGGGAGAATCATTGACCTCCCGAGAAAATAATGGAATCACTAAAACTTTTTAGAATTTTAATAACAAGTTAACATCATGGATACATCGTCATTCTGAACTTAATTGTCATCGCATATTATTCATTTATTGTGAGATTTTTTGTTGATTACTTTCCATCCTTAGAATTTTATAAGTGATTCTCCCCAAAAATTATGGTCCTAAACTATCTTCCCCTCGCTATAATGTGTTTTGTAGTGCATGGAACTAAGGAGGAGTAGGAGGTAAATTTATCATTTCATTTGGACTGACCATGGCGGAGCTGAGGAGGTTTTAATGATACATAGATTGGTTCAGGAGAAGAGGGGAGTAAAAATGTAAAAACACACACAAACACACACTTTGTGTCCTTATATGTCTAATTATTTTCTTTAATTTTATAAAATCTAATGAGAAATGGCAGTTGATTTATAAAATTATAATTACCAAATATACCAATATAAGAAGGGTAGTGATTTGACCGTGTCTTTACTCCTTGTGATAAAATGTAAAATATTTTAAACCAAGAATTGCAGTGCAATAATCGGTCGTTCTCTATCAATAAATCTTAATTTAACTTCCCTAAATAAACTAAGGGTCTAAATGTAATAAAGTATGAGATTAGATAGAGAAATCAATTTTCTTAATTATAATTAATTGCACATAAAAAATAAAATCTAAACAACTGTTTTTTATATTTTCTTTAGAAAATTAAAATAAATAAATTAAATTGGGTTGAAATATAAATATGGAAGACGCTTTTGAAAATGAGTAAATGACTATCTTTATTCAATTAAAAATAGTGAAAATTTTAAAATCATCAAATCTAATGAAAACCCTCAAACAATAGTATTAAGTCTAATATTTTTAATCAGGTAGTTTGAAAATAACTACGGTTAGAATAAGGTAAAAATATTAACCTTCCCTTCTAAGGTTAGAATAAGGTAAGTCTCTCCATTTTGGAGGGGAGGGAGAAATATTTTCTTTGTCCCTCCTAAAACACCAAAGAAGGGGAGGGAAATCTCCCTTATGACCCTGTTCGGTATATGCGTGTTTGAATTTTGATAGATTTAAAATAAGGGCGAGACAATGAGGCTTGAAAATTAGATTTGGTATATGGTAATATTTAGATATGGAATTCATTTTATTTTATAATTTATAATTATCCATAAATTCTGAAAAAAGTTATACTACTCTTTATATTAAATAAAAAAGTATCACACTTCCATTAAATTCTATACACAGAAGTTCCCCAATTGCACATGATTTTCAGGTGGATTTATAATTGAATGGTAATGTTTTTGGATGGTAAAATACAATGCATAACTATGTGTGATGAGAGAACTTGACATTATAAGTATGAGGAACTTAATTTATGTATTTTCCATAAAAAGTCACCGCTTCCAATCCTTAAATAAAATACAGTTAATTAATTTGTAAAAAAGAAAGAAGCTAGATAAATTAAAGAAAATACCAATATCAAATTTTTTATACCCATCATGTCAAATTATCAACTCACTATATAACCAGCCATCGGCTTGTTTGACATTCTGCTTGGAAAAGCCAAAAGTCCGTTTAACAGTATTTTTCTGCAAAACGAGATAATATCATCCATATATTTATCTCAGTTTACGTAAAAGTACTTTTCCACCACGTTCCCAAACGGGCCCAATATGTGATTAAAGAATTTAATATAAGCATGTTCCTTAAATTAAAATCTTATATTAAAATAGTGTAACTCAAATCTTTTTCCTTTGCAGACCTCACCCCCATCTTCGTCGGCATTCTTGTATGCCGTGCTCATCCTTCACATACTTCAACGACCTCCCCGAGCTCCTCATAAACTGGTTCCGTTTGTTAGCTGTCGTCTTTTGCCGATAAGGCGAGATGAGGTCACTAGGATTACATCACAATGAAGCAGTAACCACTTAACACTCTGCCACGTTGTGGAAACCTCATTAGATACCATTTATCTTAGCACCATGGCGAGTCTCTCACTTATTTAATTTAATAATTAATATAGAATGTATTATAAAACAAATAAGATTTTTTATATTTTTATTTTTAACATTTTCAAATATATATTTATATCAATCACTGCAAAAAGATTTGTATTAGTGACGGTTTCTTTGTAGTGGTTGCAAAAAACTGTTACCAATTGAAAACTTTGTAGCTTTTTTTGGGAGAAATCACAACAAATTGTAGCCTTTTGACTTGGGAAGCCTGTCACCATGACATCAATTTCATAGTGATTGTTTTGTAGCGGTTAGTCTAAAGTAGTCTTTGCAAGATTCGAAATGTCACCATTCTCATCGCACTTAGAAGCAGTAGCGACAACCACTAAAAACTTTTATACTCACCGAGGGCACTCTCTGACCATGACTAAACTTTGTAGCGGTTTTATACTCACCATTCTCATCGCTTCAAAGTTTGATAACTCAATGCTGATTTGTATCCATTTTATGGAATGCCTCTGTTAATTATGCAAAATAACCACTATTGAAGTCAAATTTTTGTAGTGAATCATCACTCTATTTGTTTTGTTTTCTATAAACAACAAAAATATTTCGTTAGCTGCATCTTAAGAAGCAAAATGGACAAAACTTAAGTCTATTTGCTTATATATATATATATATCCATTAGTTCTAATTATTCTATCAAATCTTGTATTTATTATTGTGTAGATTTTGTACTAGGGTATAATGTATATTATAGAGGATGAAGGCAAAAAAGTTATTCCATTTTAAAACAGTTAATGAGATTTAAAATTTATTTTTATTTAGATACAATATGTTAAAAATAACTTATAAATAAAGCCATACTATATACTTTAAAAATCTAATATTAGGTGGAGCGATAGCAAAAGTGAGAAATCTTGGCACAATGGTTACTGGTTAGTTGCTAACTCTCAAAGGAACTAAATGAGCTTTCATTTGGTTTTCAAAGGTAAGGGGCGACATTGTTCCATCACAAAACTTCCAGGACAAAACCTTGATCCTTGATGTCATGTGAAATTTAATAATGAAAAGTAAAAAACATTTGGAGATTGAGACATTAGGGAACACTGGCCTTAAAGAGAGGAATACTTTATGTCCCAAACCCAAGTTCGCATGACTGAAAATAACGAGTGGGGTGAAATAAAGTTGGATCAACAGCACAACCATTTGATAATGTAAATCTAAGAACTTTGAAGTTGTAAGAGAGATTACAATGCAAGTACCTTATTTTGGGTGAGCTATTCGTTATTCCATATTTATGAATAATGATGAGCCTTTTGCTCTTAGAACAACTCTGGTGAGATTCACCGTGAGAGTTATTAGCTGCTGGCAACAAACAGGCAGAATCTGCAGAAACTTACTGCTTAGATGACGATTCTCGAAGAGAAGGTCAATGGTGTTTGTGAAAGATTCCACCACCTTCTCCACAAGATCGTCATCACACGACGTCGTCCAAGAATCATCTTCTCCTCCTCCAATATCACTCCACTTCAACATCAATCGTCCAAGCTGCGTAGCAACCTCATGCCCTCTCTCCATTTCATCCTTCATTGCTAGTAAATTTGCAAAACCAGTATATATATATATAGTGTGTGTGTGCGTAGTGAAGAAGTCGAGAGTAGTAGAATTTGTACGTTTTAGTGAGCTTATATAGGAAAGAGAAGGGTAAGATAGCGCATACTTTAGAGAGAAATTTTAGTTTCAATTCTAAATTAAGTCAAAGCTATATATGCCTTGTTAAGCCCACAGATAGAAAGCACGGAAAAAGTTGATGCCGATAGGCTGAATAACCCAAAGTCAGACCTGCCTCAGCGGGAGAAATTTTATGAGAACTCTGCAGTTAAGCGTGCTCGTCTTGGAGTAATGTAAAGATGGGTGATCTTATAGGAAGGATCCATATGTCATTTAACAAAAAGACTAATGACATAAAGGTCTTTAAGTGTTAAAAGTAAGGGTAAAATGGGAATTATGAAAGATTAGAGAAAGTAAGGGCAAAATGGTAAATAAGAGAAAAAGGAAGGGCATTTTGGTCATTTGACAAAATCAAAGTCAAAAGTCAACAAGTCAACTGTTGACCAAAAATTACAAATGCCCAATAGACAGAGCTCGACTCGCTGATCACAATCGTGAAACACTGATTTTCCAGACTCGGACCAGATTTCTGTCTATGAAATTTTGAAGGGTAGAAAAGGGAAAAATAATTATTTAAGGTATCAGGAGTTCTCAAAGATCAGAGACTAGAGTATAGAAAAATTTAGTGAATTTTATAGTATTTTATAAAATTATTGCCCAGTATACAATAAAGGTGAATTTCCCGAATATGAGGAAAAAGACCTGAAAATCCCCGAAATATAATTTATTTCAAAAATTAATTTTGGACAATCTAGAGGGCATTTTGGGAAAATAAAAAGGGCTAGAGTGTCAATAGAAAATGTAGTAATTTTTAAGGCCCTAAAAATATTTTGCCCTCCGATTACACGTTTTCAGGGGTTTTGGACAGGATAAAATTACCCTGTTAATTTTGGACGAATTTCAGGGGTATTTTTGGGAAAATATTTTTACCATATTGGTAAATGAATTATGGAGATTAAAAGAGGAATAAAGATCTCCGGGAAAGTAAAGAAAAATTTATAGGAATAAAATTTCGGTTACCCGTGAAAATCGTAGTCGGATGAAGTAACTGAAAAGAGACTGATCCTAACCAGATTTTTAACCCCTTAGTTACTATGAGATAAGCCCCATTAAATGTTACTTTTAGCTAGCCAATGAAAGCTAAGCATATGTCTTTATAAGATTAATTTTATTAATTAAATTCCTTATTAATCATTTAAGTGATTTAAGAAAGGATTAATTAGACAAAAATTTCTGCCCATTCCTCTCCATATTGTCGTCATTTTCTTCCTCCTCCAAGAGCCAAGATTCACGCCATTAACAAGCAAGCAAGAGAAGAAAAGCTCCAAGAAAATTCTATGTACAAGCTTAAACCCCTTAATGATATACCTTTTCTTGAAGCTTGTAACTTCCTCTTCCTCTCTATGGTCTTGGAATTTTCAATAGACCTCTCTTTCTCAAGATCCCAAATTAGTGTTCTTGAAAGAGAAAATGAGAAAGAGGAAGAGATAGAGCCAATAATGGTAGGCAAAATGCTCCTTGAGTGGTAAGGAGCAAATTGATATATATATATATATATTGGGATTGTTTGGTGGTTGTTTCTTGATCTTGTAAATTTGGAAGTTTAAAACCCTAAGGGGTTATGCTGCCAAAATTTTTATGAGGTGTAGGAGAGTTGAGTTTAAACTACATAATCCATGGAAATAAGGTTGGAAACAAGAAAATGAAGTTACATATCAAGAAAAGTTGAAAAGAACCATTTTTCCAATTTTTGGCAATTTTCGTGCAAATCTGGAAAGTACAGGAAGGAGCATGTTTTTGATGATTTTAATACTTCCATTGGCTCTAAAATGAGAAATCGTGTAGGGGTAAAGTGAGCCAAGGAATTTGGAAGCATTATAAACCTAAATGACAAGTTAAAACCCTCTAGGAAGCAAGAGAGCTCAAAGGGAATTTTAATGATATTTTAAGTTGATTCTTGCCTTGAAATGGCTTATGTTTAATGGTCATAATGTTTTGAATTATGTAGGCAAGTGTTTGGTGCAAAGAACTAGTTTTCCAAGTGATCAAGAGAGGTTACAAAGCCAAGAGGAAAATTAAGGAGTAAAGGCAGCAAGACCTTCTAACTTAAATTAAATTGTTGTGAAATTGTTTAGAATTGTGTATGACTTATGTTATGAGAATGAAAGTGTAATATGTGCTTGGTGTGCTATGGCCATATGCATATACATGTCTCATGTTGCACATTCATTTCATCATGCATTCACACTTAGACTTGAAATAATGTCATGCATTTTATGAAACATGTTAGAAAGTTTTGCTATTGGGATTTCTTTGGAATCTCATTCTATCCAACTAACCCTTTTTAGGTGGAAGCTCATCAAAATGTAAGGACAAGGTTATTGAGGCATGAAGCTACTTTTATGATGCCTTCTTGGATGATGTTTTGGATATGTATTTTCATGATACTTTAGTTTCAAGTTTGTATGTTGTTTTGTAATTAAACCTCTACTTAAGGGATGTTCATTAAGAGGTGAAAGCATGCTCTAAACATGGGATAATGCATATTTAATTATGAGTAAAGAAAGGAAACGAACAAGCATGCATAAAGAAAGAAAGTAGGAAAGGTATGAAGTTGTAATAGTAGTAAAGTTGCTCAAGATCCCAACTGTGGGTTAATGTCAAACAGAGCAAATGAACTCCAAATAAGCTAAATTTTTCCAGAAAAATAGTTCATATAACAAGCTTTAAAAAAAACTAAATATCACTGAATTTGGAGTTTTATATAGAGTTATAGTCTTCCAAAATTGGCAAAAAATCACAGAAAAACCTGAAAAAATGGAAAATTATCATTTGAACATTATATTTTGAGCAATAAACTGTACCAATTGGGCAAATTTCTGACCCAATGAGTATTTTTGCCCCATAATGATTTTGTAAACTTCAAATAGAAATTGGAACCACTCAATTTCGATTTTCCTAGAATTAGTTATGAATTTTCAAAGTTGTGCCAAAATTCTGTGAACAGTAACTTTTAAAAGTCAATTTTTCAGATTTGATTTCTTTTGACTTTATAAGCTATTCAAGGCCCAAGAATGGTTCCATAATGATATAAAATGAAGCTTAAGGGGTTAGTTAAGGTGTGTTACAAAGGGAGACAAGAGAAGAGGAACACAGAGAGAGAGAGAGAGAGAGAGAGAGAGATAGCTAGAGAAACTAGAGGGGAGGGAGGGCAAGAATACAAGGGGGGAACTAGATGAACAGAGGAAGAAGAGAATACCCAAAGAGGGAGAAACTCAATAATTAGTTTATTCAGTTTTAGATGTCAAAACAAAGGAGTTTATGTGCTATTTACAGACTTTAACATAAACCTAAAAGTTTGCAATTGCAAAAAATTAAATGGAAATTAATGATAGAACATTTTATAATGTAAATTCGATAAACTATAACAATCAAATTAAAATTAAAACAAATTATTGTTTAATAATACCATTAGCAATCAAACATCTTTAACCATCTTGGAATCTTATAGGACGTTCAATAATTAGTTTCTTTTTCCTTTTATATCTCCATCACAACCCATCAGTGAATCTGCCATTGTTATGCAGTATGTCGACGAGGTGTGGAAGAACAAGACTCCACTTGTGCCTTCAAATCCATACAAGCGACCTCATCAAGTGAAATTATGGGTTGATTTCATTCCTCCTCCATCACGTTTGCCTTCGACTACAACCTCTACAAGCATAGCAACGCCATGCGTTGGCATCTACCTCGATTTAATGAAGAAGAACCATCACCCTCTCTTCTTTTTTACTCCAATCAAATCCTAGAGCTTGACAAAGGATTACAAGCATGAGGAGAAGAGATTGAGGTCAACTGGAGCAGCCGGGTTGAGAGAATCGAGGTTGACTGGAGGTCTGAGAAAGAGAGGCTTCAGACGGTGGAGAGCGAGGGAGACGAGGTGAGGCACATAACTAGAAGAAGATTAGGGTTATTTTTTATTTATTATAAGGGTATTATATTATCTTCATAATTTATAACTAACTACAAAATAAAATTAATGCAAACATTCTCTTTAATTATTACTTTGATACAAAACATAATTTTATAACATCAATCTCTTCTGGCAAAAAAAAAATGCATCAACCCCCACTCACAATCCCAATTCATTAAAATTTAATGCATCATACTAAACAAGGCCAAAGAAACTGCACTATTAGATTTTTTTTTTTCACTTTTGCCTTTCATACGTACATAAGTATAGGCCAAGATAGATAATAAAAAACAGAATTATTAAATGATAATTATAAAGTATATTAAGTTAAGAAAAATAAATAAAATCTGTACGGCAAGAAATGGTGAGAATTTGCCATTCTTGATTTTTTTTTCAAATATCAAATGATGGCAACATGAAGAAAGCAGCAAAATCATTACTCCATCTGATTCTCTAACTAGTTTCAAACTTACGATTTCAATCCATATTTTGTTTCTCAAATTCAAAAATTTTTAAAATTATCTCTATTAAAGATTTAAAATGAGCATATTAAGAAAACAAACAAATTTTTTTAAAAAATAATTACCTTAAATATTTCTTTAATATATGCAATTTAATTATCTAACTCATACATTTAGGACAAGAGAGAGTGTAAGAGGATCTAGAACCTTATAAATTTATTGTCTCTGTAATTATTATTCAAATATCATTGCACTTTCCTCCAGTGAATATAAGAGTATTTTTTAATCAAAGACATAAGAGTATTTAGATCCTTCATAATTAAAAAGTTGGTAAAATTATACAAAGTAATACTAATACTTTAAATTTATCTTTATTTTATTTATGGTACGAAATTTATGTATAAGATACAACTTTACTAGAATGCAATTCATACTTACATGATTATTTTTAATAAGCTCTTGTCGTAGTATAAGTTGTGAAACCTCAACCATGATGGGAAAAATGTAGAATGAAGAAAGTGGAAGAAAAGAATTTTTAATATTTGCTCTTGATCTTGACTTCGGTTATATACAACACGAAACACTATTAGATACTCCTAATTTTTAATACAAACCCTAGATAATTAATTTGTGAGTATCAATTAATTATTTAAATTAATTGTTGGTAATTAATATTTGTTGATTCCTAAAGTACCATTTTATTAATAATGTACATTGTAACTACTAATTAATAAAAAATCTTTCTAATATTCTTAATCAATATAGACCATTTAAGTAGGAAATTAGTATAATCTTGGGAGATAAATTTAATTAATGTCTCATATTTAGAATTGAAGTGAATTCTTTGTTTCGCTCCTATTTCTAAGACTAAAGATAATAATTATTTTTAGTGTGCTTTTGTTGTTTGAAGTGCGAACCATTGAAAGTCGTGGAATATTGGAACAAGTGCAACAATTTTTTTTAAATATTTGGACCGTTACCTAAATTAGTTAGCTTTGACCAAGGGCTATACAACACTATTTAATTACTAGTTAATTGTTCTTTCAGTCATCAAATGTTTTCTTCAACATAGTACATATTAACTTTTTTTTTATTGAAAAAAAAAAAGATTGACGAAGGTTGGACATGCAATATGATATATTCCATTCATCATGCTTAGAAGATGGAACAAATAACGCAAACACTTACTTTATGATCAAGAAAGACCGAAAGCAACAACAAATAAGTCCTTTTTAATCACGTGGAGTCGGCTACACAGATCGATGATGTCATTGTTTTTTATCAACAACCAAACCTTTAAAATCTTTGAATTTACCCTCCTACCCATCACATCAAACGATGTTCTTTGAACCCCTTGGAACCACCTCAAACAGCTCAACCATTTTATGACAAGGTGATGAAAGATCAACGCAAAGTAATATCTCAAGAGACAATTGACCAAAACTAGTATCCCTTATACACACTACATTAACTACAATTTGTATTGATTGAAGGATTCGGGTGTACCTGACAAATCGAACATGTATTGCAGCTACCCATGCGGAATACGGATCACAAGTATGGATATGAATATGAGACACAACAAAAGCACAGAGGAGAGGGAGAGAATTTTAACATAGAAGGAGAGAGCTCTGTGCAGGAGAGGAGAGCCAAATGTTTTGTCCAGTTTTTTCACGCATGCCCATGGTCTTCAAATAAAGGGATGGAGGAAAAAACTGTTCCCGCACATTTTCCTCCTCAACCGTTCCCACGCAAATATCATTTTAATTTTCAAATTCATTCAGTTGGGGAATATTACAACTTTATTTTCACATGAGTCCATATTTACGCATTCGACCCACCACATGGATTTGGGCCTAATCCATCAAGGGTGACCTATTTTCCAACATTGATCAATAATGCTATATGTCAAATATAACATGAGCCAGAAAAATATATCATATTATTAATCCAAAAGTACAGCGCAAAAAGCCCCAACCAACAAAAGCATATTGAGTTGCATTAAGCTTCTCAAAAGGAAGAAATTCACGAGGAAAAAAGAATACAACCGTTTTACCACGACAAAAGAACACAAATAATCATTAATATTCTCTAACCTCTAGCTGTATTCTTACAGTATACTCCTCGATATTTTGGAAGAAGAGATCACATCCATAAGATCATCAGATTCAAAAGGAAGAGCTTCACCAGGAGACACAAGGCAATCATTGGATGACAATAATGAAGGAACATAATCATTAACGTTCTCTTGCTTCATGTTGTTTTGGTCAAAGGTGGTACTTTTATTATGATTATTGTTGACGAAGTTGATGAAATGAGTAGTTGTAGAGCTTGAAAGATGATGAGAAACCAGAAACACGCGAGGCTTTGTGCAAGTGTGGTGGCCAAAATAGGTGG
>JANTPZ010091852.1:0-10214 GCA_025593235.1 Vachellia pachyceras
AACTAGTGCACATCCCAACTTAAAAAACTTAAAAAAAATACTAGATATATTGAAATAATATCTTATTAAGTGAATTTATATCATTTTATGGGATTTTAATGCTATTATTGAGTTTTTATTGAATTTAATTACATTACTAAAGGTCCGTCATAGATACAAAAAATTATTTACATATAGATTGAGAAAGTTAATATGCAACCATTATCGATACATTTGACATTAATTATATGGTTATTAATATTATGTACTCCCACTAATAATACTGTTGTGTTGTAACCTTTGAATAAGGACTCCTGGGTAAGAATATGAAAAGTCATATATGTTGTGACATTTGATATTAATTGGTGGGGGAGGATATTTTTAATGGGGCCCCGAAATAAAAGCCACCTGAAATTGCAGATCTCGAAGTGCTCCATTGCAATTCATTCAGATTCATTTTAATTGGATAGGGTTGGTTTTTATATATAATAATATTTATTTAATGGCAAAAAAGATAAAGTATTCATTTATTTACTGTATCAGTTTACTTTATAATTATTCCTTGATCATGTTTAGATCCAATGAAAAAGTATGGGAGATACACATATATAATGGGTTGTATTTTTTCCTGCCATTTATATTCCAAACTATATTTAAAACATATATATAATACGGTGACATGGCATATCCTCTAATTAATTCATCATTTTTAATTTCTTTTTACAGTGATAAGTAATGAAGAGAGAATTTTTTTTATATGGTTGCAACTTGCACATGAATGAGGAGGATTCAGTTTAATATAAATATAATTTTCGATTCCTCATCTATATATATATATTGGGCTTATGTCAATTCCAAAGTGGGCTAATATTTGGCAGAAAAAGAAAAAGAATTTAACTGTCAGGATGGGCCTTTCACATGTTAGGAGTTAGATCAGTCTTTTTACTTGGGCTTAAAATTTCAATTACTCACTAGCTCAATCCCTTCACCAAATGAACCCATCGTCCGTGGGTTCAACTGACAAAGGGATTGGGCTAGTACTCTCATCTAAAGGGAGAGGGTTTGATCCTGGGCAGTGTACTTAGTTATGGCTCCAGTCACAGCGTTTGAGGAGGCATCACCACAGCTAAGTGAAGCTAGATTGACCTACCTGTGTGGCCAGACCAAAGGGCTTGCTTGGCTTGCTCCAGTGCCCGCATGGACATGTCCTAGTGAATCATGAGTTAGGTGTCATGCCTTGGATCGTGGGTGAGCCCAACCCCTTTCTTAAAATTTTTGTATCAAAAAAGACAAAAAAAAAAAAAAAGATACGTGTTACTAAAATAAACCATAGCCAATAATTTAGCACCCGAAAATGGCTCCAACAAAATTATTGTCAATAGAAAGATCTATAAGTGTATTTCAATATGTAAGGCATGTTATTAAATTCTAAAAAAATTAATTACCATCACCATCTTAGAGCTTGTTTGGATGTAACGTTAAAAATAGCTTTTACAGATTTCAAGGTAAAATCTAAGTTTTGGACTATAGTTTTTACAGATTTCGAGGCAAAACCTAGTTTTTGAAAAGTGATTTATGTTTGAGAAGTTATTAGCTTTTATTGATTCCAAGGCAAAAAAGTGGGTAGGAAAGAGGAAAAGGTAGGAAAGAGAAAACCTATATTTCAAACTGAGATTTTGTAACCAAAATAGGTTTTGGAAAAAAAATTTTGTTTGGATAAAACCTCGGTTTTGAGGTAAAACCTAAGTTTTGAAACCAAATCTAGGTTCTAGAATTGGTTGCCAAACAAGCCCTTAATTAACATTATCATTTAAAAATAATGTATTAAAAATTATTTTCTCTTTTTGAAACAAATAATTAATAATTGAAAGAAAAACTTACGTGAAAAGTCCTTATCACTAAATTTTTTTTTTGGCGAGTAAAACTTGGCACTATATTTTTACCCATACCCGATTTCAGATCACTCTTTTTGAAAGATCCCTAATTAAAAATATTATTGGTATTTAAAATATAAGTGTGATGAAGCCTTTGAATAAAGGTTCCTACAGAAGAATATGAAAAGCGATATATGCTGTGTGACATTTGATGTTAATTGGTGGTGAAGGATATTTTTAATGGAACCCAAATAATAAAAAGTCACCATGAATTGCAAATCTCATAGTGCTCCATTATAATCCATTATTCATTTTAATTAAGTAGTGTTATATCTCAGTTTGCTTTCAAAAAGTAGCAGATACACACACAATTAACTTGTAATCATTTATTGGCATTAATTTATACCAAAACCCTTTTAAAATAAAGAATTGTGGAATCGTATTCTTTACAACATCTGGTCATTAGCAGAAGAATCGGTTGATTTTTTAAAGAAATCAATGAGGCTAATTAATCGACATACTTATTATTTTTTAAAATTAATTTTGTAAAGTGATGTGCAATTTAATGATAGACAAATATTTCAGTATGTATATGTTATAATTAAGTAATGCATTTTTTAATGTCTTAAAAAAATTAATTAACGATTATATTAAGGATTGGATTTGATACTTCTTCAATCCGTTAAAGTCACCACTTTTGTGATTCTATATCATCGATTTTCACATGGATTTAATTTTTTCCTAATCATAAGTATTCTCCTTTAAGAAATAATGTTATTCAAAACACTATCGGCTAATAATAAACGTAAATAACACCCTTTTCAACATGTTTCAAACCTTGGTTTACTTTTGAAGGATTAATACACTTCACTATGCCCAACTTCTTTAGATTTGCATAGATTTAATTTAATTATAATTATTTTCTAATGGAATGATTCAAGGTCATTTATATACTGAGAAATAACAAATTTTTGAACTTATTTAAAGCAGCTAATTAGTAATCATGAAAATGCACGAAAATACAATATACGAGAAACTTATATAATTTTATGATAAAATTCATTTAAAAAGAAGTTTAGGGCCTAATACTGATTTTACTGCCAAAACTCAACTGAGGTGGATGTCGAGTCGTGGCCCAAGATCCAGCCCTACCTGTATCCTCTTTTTTTTTTCCCAATAAAAATAAAAATGAAGCTTGCAAATAAGTCACGCATAAAAATTTTTTTTGTATAAACCATCCGATATCCTGAAGTATCATGGGTTTATTGCCTGCCCCACACTAATCCGGACCCCCCGCGAGGAGACCTTACAGTGGTAACGAGGTACCGATGGGACAACCTCTTTGAGGCTGCGTTAATTATCGCGGCTATCACTCTCCAGGGTTTGAATCTCGCCCTGAGGAATACTGGTACTAGCCCTTGCTAACTCTACCAAACGTCCATTGATACGCATAAAAAATTAAATACAAATTAAATTTACACTAAAGTTCTATTGGGCCTCGACAAATTGTTTTTGTTAGAAACTAAAACAATGGGCCCATCAAGTTCAAATAAAATAGTCCACGTACATACATCAAAGCCAGCGGGGTTCGGTATGCTGTAAATTAAACAATGGGCCCATCAATTCCAGCGCGCCCCGCCTAACCCGCTTTTTAAATTTTAAAAATAATATATTTTATATTTTTCTACCTTTTTTCTGTCTCAATATTTTTTTTATAAAGTATGATAAATAATACATAATACATTCAAAAATAATAGAGGGCGAGCTGGCGGTACGGTGCGAGCAAGCCCGCTTTACCGAATGTTTAGTGCTCAAAAGTGTACCGAACAAGATTGCATGTGTCTAGCGAAATTAAAGACCTACTACCATCATCTCCGACGGAATTGATTTTAGCAGAAGAGACTAGTTTCTCACAACATTCCGAACCCAAGTTTGAAATCCCTGTTTTGGAGGGAGAGGGACACCACATTTGGTGTTAGATAATAATTTGAATAAGATGGTTGCCTTCAATAAGAAATACATGTACCGATAAAAGAAATACTTGGGACCTCTATGCAATTTGATTTCAATTACTTTGGAGGTAACATAATTTTGAAAAAAAACCAGTTATCATTATAGAACAAAAAAAGAAAACAGGTAAAGGAGGTGCCATGTAGGATTTTGTCATTGAGCAATTTTTCAGAGACATTGGACGGAATATTGTTATTTCAGAAGATTCAAATGCATTGGAGAAAACCAGAAATGAACTGCAACAAAAAGAAAAGGGCGTACTACGTTATTCTGTAAACAAAAGAACCAACAAAAAATGAATGATCAAACGAACCCATTGGGTACATCTGTGGGTGCTCACAAACCTGCAAAAACGTAAGATTCTGTCGCATAATTATTTGACAACTGAGAGCCCAAAAAATGAAGTGACCGTATTAGAATAATATTTTCAAATCTTAATTCAAGACCTCATTCAAAGAATGTACCTACTGGTAATCACTATTCGCTAAATGAGAGGAAGAAAATTTCAACATCCTCTCTCCTCTGTCTACATCTTCGTAGTAATGTGTCGCTCTCATAAATTGCAATTTCCCAACGCTAAACATGATAAACATAAGTGAAGTTTAGGGAAGCGGCAACCAAAATTAGAAGTGGAATCATGATTCAAAGAGGGATGGGGGATGAATGACCAGAAAAATACCATTTAGCAATTGAAAAATCCATCGCTAAATGGCTATTTTCCTTCAGAAAATTTTCATTTAACAACAGAAAATATTAAAAACCCTTATTTTAATGGCGGATTTACCATCGCTAAATTGCATTTTTTATAATGAAAATGGTGATGCTGATGGGGGAAGATGGAAGAAGAGATATAAAAAGAAACTAGTGAAAAAATTGCTTTTTAACTGCACATGGTTGCGGTTTAGATAATATCAATTTATAAATATGTAATTTTTAATTTTAGACCGTTTGTGATTGCATGTCATCTAAAAGGTGACTTTTTTAAACTGTATGACCACAAAAATGATCTAAAAGTTATAACCACAAGTTCTACCCTTTTTCTTCATTCTCATTTGTTGGCAAAGGAACGGTAAAACAAAGAAACATTTACACATGGCAGTTGCAAAGTTCCCATAACACATTTCTACTGATTAATTTTAGGGTTCAGCTAATACACAAGCGTATACCACAAAGCAAAGAAAATTCAAAAGAAAAAAAAAATACAAGATCGGCATAAACTTATTCGAGATAAGAAAGAAAATGCACATGGCTTCAGCATATCAAGAAGAAAGTAAACAGGCACCAACCATACAGTATTGAAGAAGAATAAAATGGAAGGCATAATATATAGACGAGGATCAAGTAGAGTGACGAACACAAAACCTCGATGTCTCTCATTGACATTCTGTAAATGAAGATGACCGGACGACAGCAGCATCGGAAGCGGAAAGCATGCTTGAAACGCCGCCGTGAAGTCTGATCTCCATCGGGGATATATATCTCAACGTAAAAAAATGATACTGGTTTTATCAGACAAAAATGAGTAATAAGAAACAAGGAAGTTGAATTAAACTAGAATGTATTTAAGATTTCCTGATATAATTGATGAAATGTCTGAAGAAAAATTCAGTGACAGGAGAGATTATTGTAGCTAGTAGCTCACAAGACTATTGACATTAGATGAGAGATTCTTAAGAGGTTGTTGTGGGGGGTAAACACACTCATGTGGCAGGCAAAGCTCAAAAGCTATTCTGCCTCCAATCACTTTCATTATGTATAGCATAGCATAGCATAGCATGGCATCATGTACGTACCCTCACATCGTCCCTTTAACCATTCTTGCTTCTCCTCATCAGTTCTAGCCCTTCCTATATTCTTCTTCTTTCTCAACATATATATATATATATATATATTATGCCCGCCCCTTTAATTTGCTTCCTGTTCATCTTTCTATTACACTGCCAGCTTGTTTCAATATGCACGTAAGCCAAGACATAATGCATCTTGAAAAAATTTTTCTCAAAGGTGTACGTAAACCAAGACACAAGACATTTCGAAATATGTAAATAAATTCATTTCTCCCAATGTATTCCCAAAAACACACAATGTGGATTACAAGCCACCAAACAAATATTCATTTATCACGATCAACCAAGTTGGTCAGGAGTCAACTGGTCCGTATTAATTTTTATAGATTTTCTAACATCAATTAATTTTATGGGATTGTTTTCCTTGATGAGTATTATGTCAACTTCTTAATTACGAGGTAAATTGATTTTTTTTGGAAGGAAAAAGTAAATTGCATTATAAACAATGGACTCGTTTGGGAATACGGTAGAGAAGTACTTTTAAGTAAGCTAAGATAAATATGTGGAGAAGATTATCTCATTTTAAAAAAATATTATTTAACATGCGTTTGATTTTTGTCAACGGTGCCACAAACAAAAAGTCCAATGTCTTTGTATTTACAACTATATGAGTACTTGATTAATGGCAAAAGCTGTTAGAAGTGGGACAAAAAGTTACAAAAGGTGAATCTAAATGACATTAAGTTGATGTTAATCATTACTCAATCATAAACTTTGACGACTTCCGTGTTTGGAAGCCAACACATAATTGAGTGATCGCGGACGCATCAAAGCGTGTTTAAATGCCATAATTTTATAAATTGTTTTTTTCCGGGTGATGAAAATGAAATAAAAGACACATTGGCCGCTGGTTGAATTTAGATCAGGAAAGGTTCAAAAAATCGAATCGGATTTTGAACCGATCAATACACTGAATCAAAAGTTAATGAGCCAGATAGGGATCAACTCAAGGTTAAACTAGTCATATTAAAATAATAACATTTAATTGATAATGTTAAAATACAACGCTTTTAATATTAAAATATATCACTTTAATTAAGTTTTGAATTTTACTGTAATTTAAACTTGTAAAATTTAGTTTGAGATTCATGAAAGAGTGATGAAGATGACTTTTTTACAAAAGCATTTTAGTGAATGCAAACAAAACCTAAGGAGTAGAGTTGGACGGTTGGTGCTAGGAGTGGGCCACGTGCAAACAGAGGGAGGAGTAGTGGACAGTGACTCACGGGTTTCACAGACCACACACTTGGAATTTTATCCATACTTCATATCATCCATCGTTAAACCACCGCAACACCAGGGCGAAGCCACGGCAGAAGCAGAGCCATGTGACGGCAACATCAGAGGAAGTCAACGGCGACGGCAACACCAGGCGATGGCAACAGCAATGCGAGTGGCGAGGATGAGTTGATCAGTTTCATGTCATTGCTGTTTAAAAAATACAACCCGGCCAATCCATTCAAACCGACGGTTGAATTGATCAGTTTGATCTGGTTCAACCCACATCTCCTTCAACCCTTTAAACCGGATTGGATTATAGACCAATTTTCGGTTGATCGACCGATTTTTTTTTCCCTACAGGGATAATCCAAGTGATGAAAAGGGAAAAAAAAACAAAGAGGAAGCGTATTGGAAAAGTGGGAAGTGCACTTGTCAAACACAATTTAATGCAATGCTGTATATTTTGTAGTACCTACTTGCCTTGCCGCCATCGTAACAATAACAATGCATCCGTTTGTGAACGTGGTAGAGAAGTACTTTTACGTATGTCGCGGTAAATATGTGAATGATATTATCTCGTTTTATAGAAAAATACTGTTAACGTATGTTTGATTTTTAAAAACGTTGTTTCAAACAAATTCAATAGCTTCCAACACCGCTTACTTTGGCTTGTCAACTCCTCCCAAATAAACCTGTACGGAAATATTTAGGATAAATTCTTTATATTTATTATATTAAATTCTTTAACCACATTGATTGTATATTATATTTTTAAATTTTATCATTTAACTATAAATCTATGTAAAAAAATAAGACACAGAGAAAGGTGTAACCACAAAATTTGATAGGGTGGATATAAGAAATTTGATACACCCCTCCATCATTCAGGTTAATTATTCATCAATTATGTAAATTAAAAAGTTAATTAAAGATAATTAATATGTGAAAATGTAACTAATTATTTTTAAAAATACTTAGTTATTTACAAGATAATAAGAAAATAGTTAATTAATGTGACGAGACCAGCCTATAATTATTGAGGACAAAAATAAAAAAAAATAATACTGCACTAAAAATTATAGACACATTATCTGTATTTCTTGCAAACAGGATCTTACTTAGACTAAAGATCTAATAATAATTGTAGATATTTATAAATCACCATGCTTAAATTAAAGATCCAATAACAATAATTGTATTTTATTTAATTAAATTTGAGCGGATTAGTTGGCGATTAAAAACTAAAAAGGTGATCTATTTTATTTTAAATGTGTTTTATATTTATTCAGAGATTGAGCTTCACATTTTAACAAAAATATTGTCAATTTTTTTGGTCGACTGATCAAATTTTTTTCTTTTTCTTTTTTGATAATACTCATAGAATATTGTATATGCCCCAAAAAAAAAGAAGAGAAGTAAGTTTAATATTATGTTCGTTTAGGAATGCGATAAAAAAGTGTTTTTACCTAAATCGAGATAAATATGCGAAAGAAATTATCTCATTTTATAAATAAATGCTGGTAACATATTTTAAGAGAAAATAAATTTTTCAAACAAGAACGTGAAAGGATGAAAATGAAAGGCATTGTAAATCCTGAACGGTCCCCTGATTGAGACTGAATGGACAGGTTTAGCCTTTGTTTGCTTCCTCTCATCTTTTATCCTCGCTCATATTTATCCCCGCTTTTATTCTTATTATTTGAACTATTCATTATATCAGAATTACATATTTATCCTCCGCCATACTATTTTCAATTATATAATCAATAACATGGTTGCAATAATTTTATATTATTATGCTGGATTATATAAATAAGCCTTTTTGAAAAAAAATTTAAATATGCAAGCCTATATTGATTTCATTTTATATTATTATGCTGGATTATATAAAGGGAAAATAATACATAAAGTACCTCGAAAATAGTGAATCCTAGAAAGGTGATTCGAAATTTAAGATCTCAGAGTAATGATAGTTCCTGACGCGTCTTTAGCAAAGTTTAAAAGAAATTACTTGAATGCCTTTGTAATCATGATGAGACGTGTTCAGTTTTGGGCTTTTGGCAAGAGAGTCAAGGAGTTGAAAGATAAAAATTGTATTTTAATAAGGTCTTTTTAAACCGAACAAAATTAAGTACGGTGTAGAAAGCATACTTTCTAAACAAATATGGGTTTCATTCTGAATCGAAGATGCCTTATTATATTCATTCGAATGTGTCTTATATTAATTCGAATGATACTTTCTGAACCGTTTTTTCCACCAACGATTTAGAAATTCACCTCCAAAGGTGTAGAAAGTCCACTTTCTACACCGTTGGAGAAAAACGGTTTAGAAAGTTTCATTCGAATATTATTCGAATGATTCTACCCTTTATAAACGGTTTAGAAAGCTCAAATTTGAAAAAGTTGTAACTTCCTCATTTTAGCTCCAAATTTGACAAATGACCTATCATTTGGAAAACCCTTTGAGTCTAGTTTCCAATGGTACAAGTTTCAAGTCAATTGGACATCTGGGTTGAGAGATATGATCAAAAAACCGAAGATATATCTGGAATAAATGTATTCCTGACGTATGTTTGATTTTCTTATCATATCTCTCAAAATACTAATCCAATAACCATGAAAATTGAACAATTTGAAATTAGACTCAAACAGCTTTTCAATGATAGGTCATTTGTCAAATTTGGAGCTGAAATAAGAAAGTTACAGTATTTTGAAGTTTGAGCGGTTAACTCATTCGAATGAAATTAAAGCTTTCATTCGAATGATGCATACAGACTTTCTATACCGTTTTCCCCCAACGGTTTAGAAAGTGGATTTTCTACCCCTTTGGAGGTGACTTTCTAAACCTTTGGGGGGGAACGGTTTAGAAAGCCCGTATCCATCATTCGAATGAAAACTTTAATTTCATTCGAATGAGTAAACCGCTTAAACTTGAAAATATTGTAACTTCCTCATTTCAACTCCAAATTTGACAAATAACCTATCATTGAAAATCCCTTTGAGTCTAGTTTCCAATGGCACAAGTTTCAAGTCAATTGGACATCTGGGATGAGAGATATGATCAAGAAACCGAAGACATATCTGGAATAAATGTATTTCTAACGCATTTTTTGTTTTCTTATCATATCTCTCAAAATACTAATCCAATGATTGTGAAAATTGAATGATTTGAAACTAGACTCGAAGGGCTTTCCAATGATAGTCATTTGTCAAATTTGGAGCTAAAATGAGGAAGTTACAGCATTTTGAAGTTTGAGCAGTTTACTCATTCGAATGAAATTAA
>JANTPZ010091853.1:0-18734 GCA_025593235.1 Vachellia pachyceras
GTAATTCAAGATCTATGAGATAAGTAACTCAGAAGAGTTCTATCTCAACTTGTGTAAACGGTATTTCTCAACACTGAGCATGTACCGTAATATTAATTGAAATAGTAGAGGTCTAATTTTGTCCCAGCTTGTCACATGAGTATTGGAAATCTCAAAGCTTTTTCAAGTTCAATTCCACCGTTTTAAAACAGGAGAAAGAAAAATTTAAAAATGACGTTGATCCTATTATTTTGACACTTTCGATTTAACATTAAACATAAAATAACTTATGAATAGCTCTAGCATGAAAAGTTTTAAGGAAAAATTAGACATTACTCTTAAATAAAAAAATATGTCAGTATATAATTAATATAGATTTATGGTGATTATTATTCATATTTTACATCTCATACTCCTTCTCATGCATGGAGGGCAAAAAAAGAAGAATATCTTGGACTGAAACAATAATGAAACAGGGGCCATGTGATTAATTGGAATGGAAGTTGAAAAATTAACATACTCTAATTCTCTAAAGGAGCTTAAGGAACCATAGCTTGCTACTTAATTATCTGTACTTATGATCTAGCTAGTTCTTTCTTGAATAGCGAAATGAAGCAGCAAGAACGTACATAATCTAATGGAGCTTCGCTTTATATGTAGTTGTTGACATATATAGATACACATATGGCTATACATATAGAATATGGGAATCCAAGAACGGTAGATGGATCAGAGCTATATATACTGAAATATCTGATCAAGTGTTTAACTAAAAGACGGTTATGTTCAAGCATTGTTGAGATTTTCTTTTATATTCCTTATATACATGATTTAGGTCAGCTGGTTAGAAGTTAGAAACCTCAAGAGTGAAATCCACTATATATGTTGAAAACAGTTTTAGATCAATTGATAGCTTTAATTTTCACCTAATTAAATGTTGGTGATCATCAGCTAGGAAAACCACTGAAACATCCACAATTAATAATATAAGACTTCGATAATTAATTTAAATTATTTAAGAAAATTGGCTAAATATAGTTATCAATAAAATAGTTGATTTTCCTAAAATATTCTTCCTCATCTTGGCTACCTTTGAATAAAAAAGATTAGATTTGGGAGATAATTGAAGTGGATCATGATATTATATTTAGAATCAAATTCAACGTTCAACGAGATGTTATATTAAAATTGAAAGCAGCAATATTATGGTATTTGAGATTTGATAGAATGAAAATAAAAAATCCCTTGAATATTTTTATAGATAAAGTGCTCTATGTTTCGATATTCTCTCTTACTCTCACTGTTATTTATTGTCAACTCAAGCAAAAGCTAAATTAGATTTTCACGTTATATGTGAGAAGTTGAGAACAGGTGAACAGCATATGATATTACTGAAATTAAATATTGTTACGTAAGACTGCATTGTCCTCAAAATTTGAAAATATAAACCCAAATCCACAAGTAAAATGAAATTTGAATTTAACTAGGCAGATTCGGAAGTGTGATCTTTAGCCTAAATTAATCATGTGACAAGTCCGCTAATGCCCCACACCAATTTAAAAAAAAAAAAACAATAGCTAGATGCCTTGAGACCTTGAAAGATGATAATTAAACATGCGCGGAGTGCGAACAAGTCAATTAATTGGATATAAGATGATGCTAATCATTCACTTCAACTAATATTTAAATTTTCACTTAGAGATATACTCATACATTTAGCGATCGACAAATGATTGCACATGCTTAGCAAAAGATTCATTCTAATAGAAATTTCGTACATAGTTGCGTAGAATCCACTGGTAGTTGCCTTTTAAGGGTTTGTTTGGAAGTTCTTTTGAAAATAGCTTTTACGGATTCCGAAGTAAAACATATGATTTAGAGAATAGATTGTGGAGAATAGCTTTTATAGATTTCGAAGTAAAACCTAAGTTTCAAAAGATTATGTTTGGGAAGTTATTGGCTTTTACGGAGTTTAAAACAAAAAGGTAGGTAAGAAAGATGAAAGAGAAAGTAGGAAAGAGAAAATTTATTAGGAGGGAGGATGTGATTTGATAAGAAAATAGTTTTTTCAAAACGAGATTTTGTATCCAAAATAACTTTTCTAAAAAATGTGAGTACATGAGCAAAACCTAGATTTTAAAACCAAACATTAATTTCAGGAAGAGAAATCAAACAAACTCTAAGTAATACACACGACATACACGCATCACCTTTACGGGCGGTCTTCTTTTCCTCTACAAACGTTTTGAATAATAAAGGGTTTGTAATCGTTAAGAGTGATGCAAAATTAGAGACTAAAATAATTTGTGTCCTGAAATTAAACTCAAAATATTATGTGCTTTAAAATAATTATAAAATTTATAATCAAATTATTTAGTGAGTACAATAGGCTGATCCCTCTATTTTACCTTAATCGTATGTTTTTTTGTGAGCCCACAAAGACTGCCCATAAAATTTAAATTTTTTTTTTTGTAACCCTAAGAAGATTTCTCTCCCAAGTATATTTGTCCCCAACAGAAGTTACTTTCATTAGATGAGTTTGTTGGTTACATTCCCTAAACTGACGCATTGAAGTCACATTCGGGAGGGACCTCCTTTTTATCATCACAGAAAGATATGCATTAAAATCACTCATGATAATCCAAGGACTTGTCACAACATCACTCAGCCTGGTTAAATTATGCCAAAGGTTCCTCCTAAGAGCTACACAAGGTTCTCCATAAGCACAATTTAACTTCGATACTTTATTGGTGTTCACATTAAATACTTGGACATGTAAAATTTAGTTGAGGAGGATAAGTATCGAATGCTAGCATGTTGATCTTGCCACAGAATCCAAATACCTACAGTGTATTATATTCTGCCCATCTTACCTTTCTCTATGTTCACTTCCCTGTCTGCATTTTCATCAACGGTCTCCACCTGCCCCTCCTTAGTCGGTTGGACGCTCTGCTCTTTCTTCCTCCAAGTTTTCACAGGACCTTTTCTTGGCTTGCAGTGCTGACAGGTACATTTTCCTCTCTTAGCACATCATGCCTGCCACCAGAGTATGTTATGTTGCCTTTTCCTTCTCTTTTGAATCTGTCCCAAATCCAGCTTTTGTGAAAAACCTTTCTGTCCCGCTCTCCCTTTTGGAATCTCTTCCTAGAAGTAGATTTAGCTTTCATCAAATCACCAAAGGCTTCCTCAGTTTTGACCCCTGGCAAGCTAAACAAAGTTTGCTTCTTAGTTGGAGCCCTATCTTCCCGGCGTGGTGCTATTCCGCCTCCATTTTTCTGGTGATTTCTGATCAGGTGAAACTTGAAAGGGCTAATGAATACTCATCCTGGTTGTGCCCATATCTTCCACATTTGAAGCAAATAACACTTAAGCCTTCGTTCCACAATAAAGATCATCTTCCGAATAACAAAACGTGACTTTAACTGCTGATTCAAATCTACCTCAACACTAACTCTAGCGAATCTCCCCCTTTCAACAGCCATAGTCTTATTATTACACTGAGCCAAAGTATTTATATCAACCTTTAGAGCCTTCCCAATCATATTACCCAACTCTAGCAAGCATTCCTTAGAATAGGCATGCATTGGCAAAGTAGGTATTCAGCTCCATATTGCAACCTTCCTTACTACTCTATTACAGTACGGGCTGGAGTTGGTGCTCCAACGCTGCATAGCTAGGTAGTGTCCCTGGAATTGGATTAACCAAGGTCCCTCAAAGACTAGTTTCAAATACAACTCCGGTGCCTTAGCCTTGAACATGTAGTAATTATTTGGAGGGTCAATAAGATCAAACTCTTTAGACTTCAGGAGCCACGCCACCCTGTCTTGGATCAAAATATGGGCTGTGGAATAAAAAATCATATTGTACGATTGGGCATTTGGGTTTAATAGGGGTGGACCAGATTGTGGGGCTGTGAAACTATGGGCCAGATTGGTCCAATGTGGGTTTAGACTCCTCAGTCCTCCATTAACATCTGTACAGGGTAGCGTTGCTAATAGAACAAAATTACAGGATTAAAGGGTGTTGACATAGTTATTGTTTCATTAAGGTCTTTTGGCCCTTTCTGTTTCCAAAAAAGTCATCATCGATATATCAGTATAGAATCTGTACAGCACTCAGGCTCAGATTTTGGATAGAGCATGGT
Source organism: Vachellia pachyceras (assembly GCA_025593235.1). Classification (NCBI taxonomy): domain Eukaryota; kingdom Viridiplantae; phylum Streptophyta; class Magnoliopsida; order Fabales; family Fabaceae; genus Vachellia; species Vachellia pachyceras. The sequence goes on from JANTPZ010091853.1 coordinate 4,124, forward strand.
GTAAATAATGCAATTGGTTTTAAATTTGGGAGAATGCGGCCTAGTGCCAGGGAAGTCCCACTAATTAACTCATACTTAATGAAAATCATGCTAATGAAAAGAGTCTTGGATTTTTTTTTATTCAGTGACATGTTGGGATTGTCTTTCTATCACAATGTTTTAATACGGCATACCTCAACTTTAAATATTTTAATTTGATATATAACTAATTTGATGTGTGACTCTTTAATCCATTCTAATATAGAGGTGGTGAGTAATTTTAATATACTTTCATGGCAATTTAAGGGGGAAAATAGATTAATTGTCGATTAGAATTCACAAAATGTCTTATACACTTACATATAGAACACGCGTAATATTGAGAACGCAGGCAATATTATAAAACACGAACCAACTTTAAACCCAAAAAAAAGTCTTACAAGTTGCAATAGAAGGAGCATTAAATATTCATTGAAGTTTATTGATTACATTTGATTGTAAGAGTTTCTCTTATTATTTTGTCGGCTACAAACAATGACTGTGACCTTTGTCTGTGTGTTGTTATTTCTGACTCAAACATGTGCTTGTTTGGGAACTTCGTTCCCCAATGGTGTACGTAAGTCGAGACAAAACCATCTCAAAATCCGTAAAATCATCTCGAAATCTAAAAAAACTATCTTGAAATCCGTAAACTCGTTTCTCCCAACGGAGTTTCCATACACACAATAACTTCCCAACTCTATCAACCATTCATATCTCAATATATGATCATTTTTTTACTGATGTTTTATCAGCCCTTATTTTTGCCTTGGTCGGGTGACTCATAAGCATAACTTGAAAAAACTTGTCATATTACTGTTTCAAATTAATTGTAAAATGATCATTGGGTCCGTTTGAGAAAGCAGTGAAGAAGTACTTTTACCATTTACGAGGTAAATGTGTAAAGGAGATTATCTCGTTTTACGGAAAAATACTGCTGAACATTCTTTTAGGACAAACACCCCATTATCATAAAAGAATATTATCATTTATCAGGCATAAAATATCCCTTTTACTTATTTCAATAATTTCAACAATGGTATTTGAATTTTTTTTATAAAATTCTTACCAAAAAATTAATTGCATCTGATCATAATTAATCATAAACAAATAATTGTTAAATGTATGGAAACATAATTATTACCATTAATTGAACGCAAAAAGTTTCCGACCTGCCTGCTGCTGCGGCTACCTGCAATGCAATGGTGCAGCCACGTACGGCTGATATCACTCACGTCCTGCTTCGTGCGCTTTGAATAAATTATTGTGGTAAGAGTTACAATTAAAATTGCTATTTGTCAGAAAGAAAATTAAATTACCGAGTAAAATATATTGTTGGAAGCCTGATTATTGAACTTCAAAAACTGGCAGCATTTTTTCTGTTTAAAATTTCTGAAGAATACAATTATTTTTTAAAAGCTAAGCGTTAAATTTGGGGGCGATACTTCTAAATATCTTTTGTATAACTAATAAATGTGAAATAGCATTTTGATCCGTTAAAAAATATCAATATTACTTGAGATGGTAATTAATCCACATAAAAAATATATTATTTGAGCCCCCCGGAGGCGGGGTATTCGCAATTAATTACACTCAGTGATATAATGTGTCCAAAGTTAAATGGAAACATCAAACATACATAAACGCAGAATTTATCAGGTCCTCCAAACATTATATGAGGATCATTCAGATGGTAATTAGTTAATACTAGTACAAAATAATATTAATAAGGGAGGGTCTACGCAAAAAGGTAGCTGAGGGAGGGAGGTTGAAGATGGACATGGATGGGCCTTTGAATTGGTACAACCCAACCCCCTGCATGCCTTTGAACTAATCAAATCGGAAAAAGGCAACAAAGATGGAACCACATGCATGCATGCATGCACTGCACTACACACACAGATATATATATATATATATATAATATGTATATGTGATAAAAGCAGAGAGGGACAGAAGAGAGTCAGTGGCTACCGCGTACAGCCTCACGTGAAAAGCCACATCTCATCTCATCATCCTTCGCGCAAATCCTAACCGCGCAAACATATCCCTACCGTTCCATGTTTAGCATTTGAGCTTTGTCACTTTTTTTTTTAATTAGAAAGGCAAGCTGAGTTGGAAGAATAACAATGTTACTGTGTGAATTGATCGATTAGGAGCTGTTTCCTACAACTTTGTAGAGCATGCGGAAAAAGGTATATTTAAGAGTTTTCAGGATAAGTTTCTTTTGATAAAATGTTAACACACGTCAAACTTTCTCTGAGTACGTGATATAACTCTACGCTCCAACCTCCATAAAGAAGGTGACACGTGGCTTCCACTTCAAAACGCAACTATTTGGCAGGTCCATGATTCTTGAGCAAAATATTGATAGCTTCTAAGGAGTCTTAAGCAAACTTAGATGTTCTTTAACTATAGGGATCAGCATACGTCCAACCTTGTTTGAATTGTCAGAATCTCTGTTGCAATTATTATGGTTTGTCCAAGGGCCCTTTGAAATCCCATTATCCCTAATAAGCCCAGCACATGCACTTTAGTGAGGTGTTTGAATAGATGCATCAACATCCACCCGTACTACACTATTGGCCGGTGGGGTTTAGTGCACATCCCTCATAAAGCTTCCCTTGAAAATATGGTGAATAACCTTCCCAGTTACATCTTCTATGATATGGAACATGCACTATTAGAAAATTTCCTTTTTAGTCACCCTGATAGATTCAAACACCTGCGTACATCTGGTCTTCCATAAATTCCAACATACATGCACAAAGATCTTCGACTATGGCCAATGCCTGAATATGGACTTACTTGATTGGTGAGTAGCATTTAAATGAGAGCCCATCCTATAAATCACAAGAAAAAAGCAGTATAACAGTTAGTGTTAATGAATTCTCCCCATATTTCTCAAGGATCGGCCAACGCCAAATCTTTTGCTAAACCAGACTAGGCGCTTCATCAGCAAGTTTCGAAAGGAACGCGTAAGCAGATTTGACGGAGAAAGTGCCATTAGAGGAACCTCTCTAAAAGACCTCATCATCCCTATTATTTGATGGGGATTTGATCGAAGGACAAGGCTAAGAATATGGGGGAACAAAGGCCGCCCACTTCTCAACATTTCACATACCACTGGGGAGGATGAAGTCCACTCCACATTACCCTTAACAAACTTTATGAGAGGCCTATCGGCATGTGTCCATGGGTCCTACCAGGTGGATAATCCATTATTCACCTTCCTCCCAACCCTTAGTTTTGTCACCTTCTACTAGCATATCTCAATCCTTTTGCTGCCCAAGGTCATGTGTGAGATGATTTTTGAAAAACACCTTTATGCAAGTTAAAATAAAAATCATCTCGCATACTTATCTTACTGTTGAAAAAGTAGTTTCTACCGCTAATATAAAAATAAGTTTGATGGAGTTGCGTTTGTTTTTATATGGTTTGGGGCAAGCTCCCAAAAGAATGATTTGTGAAGGGTTCAAATTAAATGCAATGCAAATTAATGGTGTAATGTTAGTTGTGCTTTAATTTGGGTGAGTTGATGGAGTTGAATCATTCATAACCGAGCGCCTCCGCTTTATCTTAAACTCTCAAATTATGTCTTGTTTTTTCATCCCCTTCTTCTTCCTTTCCATTCATTCTTGTTTTGATTAATTTATCTTTCTTGGAACAAATGTATGAAAGATGGACTCCGCCCAGCTGTTACTACCTTTTAAGAAATTCTGTTCTTTTAAAAGGCATATTCACTTATGTTAATTAAATGGAAATATTCGAAAGTTATTTTTGACCAAAAAAAAAAATCCTTCTTAAAAAATGCAGTGGGTGTGAGAAGACGTGGCAGGCGATAAATAAGGCAGAGACGTCGGGTGGAAGTGAATATCAAATTCTCATACAACTAAAAATATAAAAGTTTTTTTTTCAAACGTATCAATTTTATTAATATCAAAAAATTATTACAACGATCGAGCCAAAATAAACTCCAAAAAAAAGCCTATTGTTATAAGCTAACCAACAAAACTTACCAAAAGAAAATCCTTTTACAGTCTGATATATCTAACTTTGTAAAACAATGCAAAAATCATGTAAAAACAATTACCAATCTGTATATTACCTTTGCAATAACAATTAGCCTATACCTGTTCTGTTCTCTGATCTGGTTCGCTGATCTTCAAAAGTCTGCACCCTGCACTTGAGATCCCGTTGAAGCACTGCTACTAACAAGGATGGTCGTTGAGATAACCATCTTTGCGGTACCATTACTCTTAAAGCACTAGTTTCTAAGTAATCAGGAGCTTCATTATCCTTGCGCGAAACTAAGGACACTGAACAACCCTCTAAAGACCTCTAGCACCTGATGCATTCTTCTAATTGAATCTCTCAATACTGTACCACACGCAAGAGGAAGGACGGGTCGGAGTCATGTGCGACCTACGTTGAAGGTTGAGAGAAGAAGAAAGAGAGAACAGTGGAGTTGTGAAACAGTGAAAGGGTGAGTATTTGAAGTTAAAATTTCAAACTCTTTTGGATTACACCGTTGAGATGCAGTCTAAAAAAATCTTATTTTAGAAATAACTGTTATGTTTTAGGTGTATCTAAAAGATTCTCTTTTTAGACCGCACTTTAAAATGCGATTTAAATTATTATTCTTTTAGACTACATGTTTTATATGCGGTTGAAATGATTTGACAGTTATGCTTTTATTTAAAAATACTACCAGTCATTTTTTAGACATTACGCTCTAAATGCGGTTTAAAAACAATGGTCTAAATAAGTATTTTTCCACTGATGTCGTATTGGTCATAAGCAGCCTCCACATGCATCTGGCGCAGATTTGAATTAACATTTTAGGGTAAAATCGATTTATGAACATGATTTCTCTGGCAAAATTGATTTAACCAAAATAGGACGTTTGGATAAAATTTTTAGGGTAGTATGATTGAAAAACATGTAATAGTAGCTAGCCTATGAGCCAGACAACTATAATTTTGGGTTTATGAAGAATTAGTTTTAATTTGATGTATGTATATATATGTATGTATAGAATAATGAAACCATGGTTTTAGTTTATTTTGAATTATTGTTTTGAATTATATGTGGAGAGTAACTTTTGAAATGAGTGAGAGTATCTTGGAGGTGAAATGCAAGCGCATAGATAATTGAAGTTTGGCATAGGAGTTGAGAGTTGAGAGGAGAAAGGAGACATATATATAAATAAGAGCCGAAGGGGTTCAGTCTTCTGGAGCTTGGACTACTCTCTCTCTCTCTCTCTCTCTCTCTCTCGGTTGCCTGCAGGAGGAGAAGCGTTTGTTTCACATGGACGACTCCTTCAACCTCCCCAAGCTCTTCGCCGCCCTCACCAAAACCCTCCGCCTCCTAGAGCTCTGCCTCTCCCTCCTCCTCCTCTCCTGGATCCTTCCTCGCCTCCCCTTCGCTATCTCCTTCCTCCGCCAATTCTCCCTCCTCCTCTCCAGCCATCTCTTTGTCTTCCTACTCTCCAACGCCATCATCGCCACCCTCGTCGTGAACTCTGGCCGCTTCTCCCCTCCCCCCGCCGCCGCCGACCACGATGTGCTCGAGAATCCTCCGTTGCATGTCGCGGAAGGAGAGGTGGTGTACCAGGACAAGCAGATTGTGTCCGAGACGAATTCCATGGATTGTACGTCGTTTCAGGATAAAGCTGACACCCCCGCCAGTAAGGATACGGATTCAGAAGCCGGACTCAATTCTGATATTGCCAAAGTTTACCGGAGGACTCAGTCAGACAAGGTGACGGATGGGCGGATGCAACAGAAACTCCGACGCTCGGAGACGGAGAAGAAGCGTGTGGGAAACGGGAGGGGAAGTGTGTATCCTCAGGATAAGCTGAGCAATGAAGAGTTCCAGCGCACCATAGAGGCGTTCATTGCGAAGCAAATGAGATTTCTGAGGGAAGAATCCTTGTCCATTGTTTCTAAGAAGCAGAGCTAGGCCGTTCACTGATTAATTAGTGATAGAAACTAGAAACTGAAAATGAGAATGAAAGGTTCAAAATCTAGACATCTAGTGTACTTGCTTTCCTTTTTCCTTCAACTCTTTTCCTGGGTAATGCACAAAGTTTCTCCTCCCTCTTAATGCCCTCCACCTGTCCCCCACTGCATCTTACACTGTTAGTTTCTCCATCTAATTCAATACCAAAATTAAAATATTACCAATAACCATGCCCAGCTTCTGCACTCATATATCTTCATCCACCATTTTTCCCGGCAGTTTATTTATTTGCCGAAGCAAGTGTGTGAGTGTGACCATTTGACTCATGCTCTAATAGAATACGAGTAATAGAACCATCCATTTCTATGAGGAACATATTCCAAGAGACAGCTTGTTTGGTTGATCAATTAATTAATAACAAGCTAAAAGAACTGGAATCGATGCCACTGTACTTTCTCTTGGACTATTATCAATTGTTGCTATTAAGACGAAAAATAATGTATATGTATATATATAACTTGTTTCCATGTTCGATCATACATGTGTAGGGAATAAAAAGTGATGGAATAGAATTGTATTCCGCACAAGACGTGAATGGCTGTTGCTCCATTTGATTCAAGTAGCATCAAGAAAGCATATATATTGACCATGTGAAGATAATATTTTCATTTTTTTTCCTGTTCAGCACATTAATTAATAATTACTACTTAATAAAGGGGTTCCAAAAAGTGTGAAACTAATGAAGAGCGATTCAACATTAATGGTGAGGATCCAGGCAATCCCAATTATGGCAGAAGCTTCATTAATGATGGAGGGAAAATTTCGCCTCCAGCGCCCACACATTTGGTGGATAAGTTGCTTATGCTTTTGAATCTTCTAGGTACGTAGCACTTATGGAGGGATCACGAGGAGGCTACTGGTTTCTGCTCACTCTGGCGTCTAATTATTATAGGTTTGATTTCATCAAATATATGACCCATGTAGACTTTCTTTCGACAAAAAACAATTTGAAAGTGCATTGTAAAAGAGATGTATTTGGAACAGGGATTATTAATGGAACCAAAAAGTCCTCCAGCTATCAATGCAGGATATCAGTAGGGCACATATGCCATTATCCTCTAAATTTGATTGATTTAATTGTGATATAAAAATCAAGCATAATTCAAAGGAGAGAAACAAAAGGAGAAAGTGACAGGGACAAGGGGAGTAATAAAGAGTCTTGTCAAAGAGTAGGCCTAGTTTTGGTGGCGAGGGAATGTCAAGTCGAGTGCCTTTTCCTGTCGTCGGCAAAAGAGTGGATAATTGATTAAACACCGATCATTGTTTAATTATTGATCATCATTAAGGGAATGGCACTTTTACCTTTTTGTCCCCACTCGCTCGTCACTCTCCCTAGTTGATACATACCACTTGGCAGTGGTGGACTCAGGACATTGATTCAGAGGGTATAAATTATTTTTTAAGAACATAAGTAGGACTTATTCTTAATATCTTATAAGAAGAATTTGAGAAAAATTTAGTGGGTTCAAAATTAGCAAATGAGTGGGTGCAAAATAAATCACATAGTACTAATATATACCTAATTTTCTGGAAGTCGGGGGGTGCGATTGAACCCGGTGAACTCTACACAGGTCCGCCTATGCCACGAGCCTGTTTCCCTTGCATCCAGAATCTACGTGCATTTGGTTTCTAAACTTAGGTTTTACTCTAAAATTTAAATTGTGTTTGAGTACTCAAATTTTTTGGAAAAGTTATTTTGGATACAAATCCTTAATTTGAAACCTAGGTTTTGAAAAGTTAATTTTTTGTTAAATCATACCTTCTTTTCTAATAAAGTTTCTCTTTCCTACGTTTTCTTTCTTGGAAAATTTAGTCTTAGGTCCCAAATAAGCAAGTTATTTAAGGAATGGTCCCATGAATCAAAATATTTCATGAGAGGTGACATTGACAACATGAGGTGTTGTCAACACATCGCAAGATTTTGTCAATTGAGATATCTCATTAAATATTTTTCTCCATGGGACCATTCATTAAATAACTTATTTATTTGGGACTTAAGACTAAATTTTCCTTCTTTCTTTCTCTTTCATCTCCCTACCTAAACCCTAAACCTTTTCAAAACCTAAATTTTACCTCAGAATCTGTAAAAGTTATTTTTCCAACTCTATTCTCAAAAATATAAGTTTCACCTCGAAATCCGTAAAAATTATTCTAAAAAGAACTTCCAAACAAACACTTAATTCATGGGGTTAAAGGTGGCAAAGGCGGGAAAGGGTGGGATATATTATGTATAGGGTTTAAACTTTCCAAACGTGTCAAAAAAAAATTAATGCAGAATTTCTAAAATAGGTAGAAGTCATGCAAAATTTTAGTAAAAAAATAAGTGAAACTTGTACGTAAATAGCGTAATAGAAGCCATGCATAATATTATTTATGACTTACAAATGGCAGAAATTAAGCATTCCTATGTACAATATTTTTTTAATATATCTATATGTATAATGCATTAATGGGTTTTAAGAAAATTAGAAAAATGAAACTCAAACAAAATTTAGCAAATTTGGGAATTTTCATTTATTTGAGAATCAGCCAAAAGTGGACAAAAAAGTTTTGCAAGAGATTAACCAAAGTTGAGAATCTTGAATTATTATAATTATTCTGAATGAATGAAGTGAGAAAAGGATGGGAGGGAATGATGAATGCGTTCAATTATGTTGATGGTTGCTTGCCACAAAAAGGGAATTTAAGGTGTTTAACTTTGATGAGATTAATAATGGAGGGATTAACATTGGGCGGTTAATTTGCTTTTTTCCACACTACACCAAAAGTCCACAACTTTTCGAAGTCTTGCAATATGCCTACAACAAATAGGGACCCATGGTATTATAAAAATCTCCATATTCCAAACCCACTTCTCTTAATAAACTAGATGAAAACAAGACCATGTCATGATTATGTTCTACAATCAAACAAAAGCACAATCAAATTATAGATTCTCCATCCTTCCCCACCCACACGCATTATCAACCCCATATGCTTAACTCAAACGGTAGGCTTTTTGGTGTAGAATCAGGAAAATGGTGCATGCATATAAATCTAAGGCTATATGCATATGTTGTTCTAAATACAAGAACAGAGACCCTACGAGAAAGAGAGTATTTGTTAAACCCAAAGAAACTGATAATGGTAAATGATCGATAGGGACAGCAGATCCTGTATGGGAAAGCCTTGGGACATATGATTGTTTTGTTGGTGGTGGGAGATGAGAGTCACAGTGTTGAGTCCCAATATTTGTTTAATATTTGTTTGTTGTGAGGGAAAAGATATGAAATGGGAAGGGTACTGATAAAGAGGAACCTAAAAAGGTAAAGGAATTCAATTCAAATCTGATAGACCAAAGAGGAAAGACTGTGATGTGCACAGAGAGCTATGCGTCTATCACAAACATTTGGACTCAACAAGTAATGAAAGAAAGGGGCCCCTTGGAGCGTGAGAGTACAATGTCCCAGCACATCCATATTCAATAACCTCTTGGGTTCTTCATTTTTTATGTTCAAACTCTCTCAGCTTACGTTGTACGATGCTACATTCATTAATTAATTTAGCATGAGCACACATGTGTGTGTAAGGCATGGCTATTATTTACTGATCCCTTGCCTCTGCAGCTTCAAAGTGATTCATTCACACGTAATTGCTCATCCTGGTTTTCTTGACCCTTCAAATCAGCGGTCACTTCGACTTGCCATCCCTTGACCAAAGAAAGAAAAGTTATTATTACATTATATCATTGAAGTTTTGCTTGTAAAATTTATTACTTTCTCTTCCTGCAACACGTACACATGCATGCTCATTAGAATTCAGAGGCATGGCTGCATAAAAGAGGCTCATTAATTTAATGACATTAATGAAATGGGGTATAAGTTAGGAGTGAGAGGCCTGATCATGAGCTTTAGGCTGCTGGGAAACAAATAATTCATTTGCTGCATATGATACATAGTAATATTGATGAAGGGAAGGTGAACTGCTTTGAGGCTTGACGATATTTTTTTTGGTTGAATACATGTATTCTTTTATAGGAGATAATTTTATTTGAGGTGTTGTTAGGTATTAAATATGAACATATTTTTTAACGGGGGATTCGAATATTAATTCACTGCATTAAAAAAAATTAATCCCTAGTCACACTTGACTTAATTCTCCGGTGGTTGAAGGCTTGTTGTTAACGGGATTTAGGCTTTGAATGAGAGGGTCAAGGGGCATAAGGTGGGGCCTTTGGGGAAACAGCAACTGACAAAAGGTGAGACAGGGAAGATATCCATACTCAAACAAGCATGTCTGTTTGTTGTGTATGTGGTGAGCATTACTGGCACTTTTCTATTCCTTTGGCCTTTTGCTTCTATTTTCTTATTCTCAACTCAATATAACTGCTCGCTCCCATTATACTCCACTTTTAAATGCTGCTTCTCACTCCTATCTTCACCATGCTGCTCCTCTGTAATCCCCATCTTACCTAATCTCTTTTCACAATCACATTAATTCTGTTGTCAACTTTAATTTGTTTAAATAGCCTCACCTTCATTGAAAGTTCCTTTCAACCACTATCCCCATTAAAATTTCTTTAATCTCAACTTTGCGAATCACTAGAATTATATTTGGAACGTGACATGATAATACTACAATTTTAGGCAAATTAAAATACCATAAATGCAATCTTGTTTCTCTTATAACCCAAGGGACAGACGTCAAGTTAATTATCTTTATACGAAATCAGATAAATTTTTTGTTTGAATTTGAACTAAATCATTCATAGCTGACACAGATTTTGTCTTTCCTTTTTAAATTCACCTGTTTAACTTAAAAAAACTCTGTACTTATCTAAACGTAACCATGCACATTTTTACCACTAGAATGCACTTTTTTTTGTGCGCTGTAAAGAGTATGAAAAATAACTTGCATCAGATCATGGTTTATGAACAATGTTTTTCTACAAGTTCTATGAAAGATATGTATTTAAATTGAATGGTATATTTCGATAGAAATTGCAAATAAACCAAAGTATGATAAATTTTTATAGAAAGCAAAGTTTTAAAGGATGGCTTTTTCCCTTTTGCATTAAGGGAATACGAAAAATCTTTTCAGGTAAAGCTGGACGTGGAGATAGGATCGTAAATGGACCAGGGTCCTTCGGCCGGGTATTTAATTTAGAGCAACTATGGTTATGGGGTAGGATGGTTTGAGCCTTAAGGAAAGTCAGACACAGATTTTGGACGGGACTCAGGCCCGTTTGTGTGTGTTCTCGATGTGGGTTTTAAGCCATTTATTAACATGGGGTTTAGATTTTGAAGCTAAGCATCATGCGTATATCTCCAGGAAGCAGAACGACGTTGCGGATGCATTGGCCAAAGAGGGACTAACGAGATCGATAGTGTATGAGACCTGCCCGGAGCATTTGAGAAATCTGATGGCGGATGAGTCTTTGGGAGCAATTCCCTTTTAGTTTTTCAGTAGTTGTAGTTTCAGGCCTGAGCCTCTTATGTATCGAAAAAAAGGGGGAGATACCAATGTGGTTAGTCTAGCGGAAGGGTTAAACTCTCACAATATGATAAACTAAAATATAAGGTTCCAATAGCTAAGAGGGAACCTGTGTTTAGGAATAAAAAAGGAGATAAAATGTGGAATTTAACAAAAAAAGGTTAGTATCTATTTATTTGTCCATATTTGAAGAAAGATCAATAATTTTCATAACTTTTTAGTAGTTTGATACTCATGTTCCTTGATTTATAACTTTTTTACCATGAATTTACTTGTGAGATTCATTACTTTTTAAAAAATGTTATGACTTCTAGTGATTTGATATTCTTTTTCTCTAATATAATTTTGCAACTTTATAACCATTAATTTGCAACATCCGTTGTTTCATTACCTCATCAATCTCCTCTTAACAAAAAGGTGGAGGTTGATGATCAATAATGCAAAAGGTTTCCTCCATTAAGTGGGTTATTTTGGATTTCTAAAAAGTTTGATCCTTGAATAAAATTAATTCAATCTATTGATGCTTAAAATGTCCTCTATTCATTCACTGCTATAAAACCGTGAAGACCATGTTCCCACTTCCAACTTTGGGGAAACGGATTTGGCTTTGGCGAGTTTGAATTTTTACAGTACTTATTCGTCACCAATCACTAACAAAAATGAATTCATGTCGTTACACAATATGCGTGTCAAACACATTAGTCCCGGCGGGAGGTTGTGTGTCAAGTTGATTTTGCCTCTCGAAAACCATTTCTTCAGATCCGAATTGCTTGACAACAAGGAGCTAAGACAATGAACCAAAGGAGTTTGACGCGACTATGTTCCCTATTACTCCAAGTTCTGGGCTCTCACCATTCCATGAACCTCGAAAACACTATTGTGTTCCTCCCATTCCCTTGCCCAACTATGTACAGATCACACTCATCTTTGTCCAATTCTTTCAGCAGCGAAATTAACTCCTCGCCACTCTGCACTTTCACCTCCGATTATGTTATAGAGAATCTTTGTTATAAACTGACTTGAATCTGAATGATTCTATATACTCTTCATCCAGAACTCGTTGCCTCTCAGCTCTCATCATCCACTCTTGCTGACGAAGACCAAATAGCATCATCGTTGGTTGACAAATGCGCTTCTACATATCGTCATTATTGGAGCTAGCAAGCTAATTCATTAGCATACATGTGTTGGAATTATATGTGGGTGTGCGTTAAAAAGAAAAGGAAGTCCCACATTGTTTAAAACAATGAAGGTAAAGAGTGGATGATGAAAGCTGAGAGGTGGGTGTGCGTTAAAACAATGCAAAGGAGTTTGACCAAGTTTTTAGAGTAAAGAGTGGATGATGAAAGCTGAGAGGTGGGTGTGCGTTAAAACAATGCAAAGGAGTTTGACCAAGTTTTTAGAGCTTTATCTCTTCCCTTTCTCTTTGATTCCTACTCTTTATTTTCTGTTGTTCTACTGTCTTGTTTCGGCAATGAAAGTCCATTTAATTCTAGGGAGTTGCCGACTTATGACGGAATAACTGTTTAGGATAGTATCCTTAGGCACGAGTCGAATTAGTCTTTTTCTAAATATTATTATTTTTCTATAATCTAAAAGTTATACCGCAACTTTGTTTACCTGCAGATGTTGCTGCCAACAGGATGAGCACAACATTATAGAGGAACTTAAAAATCTACTAATGTTTAAGTGCTGATTACAACGATATGTGCGTACATACGTTCCTCTATATCCCAAGCTATACTGAGTATTATTAGTGCTAGGGCCCCTTTGGTGTTGAGAAGCAGTCCCATGCCTAAACTGTCTCTGGTGGGTAATTCAAAACAGAAAGTGGTAATCCAAGTGCTTACAACTTTTATGGCATGTTTGGTATGGTGGAATTGAAAATGGAATTCATTTCATATATTTGATATGGTAGAATTGGAAATAGAATTCAAAATGGGTAGAAATATTTTCATGATGTAACCCATGGAATTGATTTTTTGACCCCCATTTTTTTTCATCTCCATTTCCATCTCTATCTCCATTTCCATCTCCATCAAAATCAATTCGAATGTACTAAACGAGCAATTGAAGTGGATAACAATAGGATAACTAAAAGCATCAAGAGCCAATATTTTGGATGTGAAAGTGCGATCAAGTTCGTAGTCACGCCAACACGGAAAAAGAAGAAGAGAGGCGATATGGCTCTGGAAACAAAATTATCCAGCATTCCCATCATCAAGTCAGTGAATCCGCCGCTAGGTAAGATTAGTGCATTCACAAATGACCCAACAACAGGGTGTGTGCCGAGCAAATCTGTAATACAGGAACAAACTATAAATATTATTGAAATCAAAAATGGAAGAAGAAATTCTATGTATTATCATAAATCCATTTGAGCATAATACTAATATACTCTCTCTTAAGGGTGATGAATTAACCCCATTTTGGAACTCTTGAGTTGGGAGATTCAAGTTATTCTCCGCTCTATGTATCGGTGGAAACTTTACATTCTCTCACTCTTTGATGATGATTACACAATTTCACGCACAAATCATTACAACATATCTTTTATATAGACATTTGGGTCATTAATTAACTAAGTGATTAACATTAATCACCTTAACAAACTCATTTTTAACACACCCACTCAAATTGACACCCCTTAACTCTATGTGCTTAACTTGCAAACACAAACTACAAGAAGTGAAGTGAGTTAAATCATGCAATTTTGATTCATACAATAATATAAAAATTTCTTCATAATACTCTAATCAACAATGAACAGTTCCATCTACCTCTTCAGCCTCATCTTGGAATGATGAACTTCCTGCTCTGCAACCTTCCACTTGAAGATGCTATTTTCCCAATGAAGGATTTTGGGCGTACCTGGAGATGCCGAATTACGAATCTGCAGATACCCACGCGGAATTTGGATCACAAGTATGGATCCGAATATGAGACACAGCAAAAGCACCGAAGGCGAGAGGAGAAGAGATGAGAGGATTCTCTCTAAGAGAAAATGGAAGGGAGAAAACTCGTTTTCTCCGTGTGTTGTGTCTGCCGCCTTTGGGGAGCCACTTCCCCCCTCTTATAACTTCCCACTAGGGTTTAG
>JANTPZ010091854.1:0-22787 GCA_025593235.1 Vachellia pachyceras
GTGACATAATTTAGACAGGAGTAGAAAACGAATGGTGCAACACATGATTGAGGGAACTTCAAGATTAATATAAGTGACAGTTTTTTTATTAAATATAAACATCATTTCAGTATGACTTTGGATTATTTATTGAATGGATATTAAAGAAATAAATTATAATTTTTGATATATCGGGATCAAGGCATAATGTGTAATTTTTCCCTTAAAAATTACTTAATTAAATCACACTATCTGCAAGCTAAGAATATTATGTAACTTGTTTATTATTCACAGGCTATGTGAATATATATATATATATATATATATATGTTGGCTTGCATGGAATCAACACGATACTTGAATACTTTGTCGCCGATTGTACTCAAATAATCTGTCGACGGCAGCATCATTTGTCGTATTTGAACCAAGGAAAATCACTTAAATATACATAAAGAACTTGAGGATTAACTTCACATATAATGCCCAACATGTCCGCTTTTAACCAAACTTGCTATTCCAATACAAAATGGTGCACATATATTGCACAACAATATAGAATCTCTTTAGCTTCATTGCATTGCAAAGCTGAATAAATACCACACCAATATAAATGCATGAAACCGAGCCACACATACATACATATATATATATATATATATATGAGGACACATAAATATAATCTGCATAATACAAAATGAAGAATTTATGAAGCTTGAAGCTGAAATTACGTTCCAGATGATCTCTGCAAATCAGTCCCTATAAGAATATATATATATATATATATATCTATGTACTTATGTATATGATGAAAGAAGAAGGATGGGATCATGAGTGGAAAACAGAGAAAAGCTTGGAGATCAAATAATCAGAGACGTTTCGGTTGGTCTTCTCTGTGGGATGGAAGGCGTCCCAGAACACATATCTGTCTGCGTCTGTGCATGTCAATGGATTCTTGTCGCTGCACAGATAACTCATCTCGAATGTTCCTGTCGAGCAACATGCCTTCTCCACCACTTCAAATCCTGCTTTTCAAAATCACTCATCATTCATATCAATTCATATTCTCATCCATACTTATATATATATATATATATATATATATTTGGTTTCTTAATGTAACAGCTAGCTAGATTATTGATTTCTGCAGAGGATTTAAGAAATTAGTTAAGCTGATTATTGTTAAATTAATAATATGCATTGGTTGCCTAGTTTAAAATACCATTTTTAATCATTTTCATTAAAATTACATTTAAGTTGAATATAAGGGTAGGTGGGGTGGTTGTTTGTGAGACCCAAATCGAGAATGAAAATTTAAGTACGAATTTATGCACAGAAAGAAAATAGAGCATGGAAATGGGAAGCATGCAACATGCTCAAATTAGATTATGCCCTACCATAATATATATATATATATATATATAGTCCAGGTCATTTTCACCCGACAACGCAATCAATTTAGAGGTATATATGATATTGCATTAATACATAGACTTGATATTTTTTAAATTTATGTCCTTCATTAATAAAAAAACTGAATTACTTTTTTGCACTATCAATGATCAAACAAAAATTCAAGTTGAGAAATTTGAAATTCCTAATGCTATTAGAATGTAAAATAAAACGTAACCCTAACCTTCAAGATTAATTATATAAATACACAGTGAAATTGTTTAATTCACTTTCTTTTTCCAAGTTAATTACGGTTCTTAAATATTTGCAAGTCTGGCTTGGACCTCCATTGTGTTGTGTTAGGTTGTGCAAATAGGCTTAGAATTGATCATAAGTAAAGGCAAACCTAAAAGTTTGGTACTGTACCTGTTTCCTAATCGTATAGTTTATCAGTGATCATCACATTCCTTTATAAGAATCTCGTGTGTGTGTGTGTGTGTGTTTAGTCATTTTCTATAATAATAATGATAATGTGAGAAGATGATGATGAATTGTATTACCGTAAGAGGAAGGTTTGGTGATAATGTCATTAACGATGTCGTATGCGTTGGCAGAGACCACTGTGATCGAAGGAAGCTCCCTGGTGAGCCTCTTCAACATGGCTTCCAGCTTGTGGTTGAACTGCAACGCCACGTCGTTGTACTTGTCGTCACAGTCGTGATGGCCTAAGACGTTGACGGTCCTCTCCAATGGGAGGCAGCCAACGGGGACGAGCCCCGTGACGGAGAGCTTGCGAGCTCCGAGGTGATAGAGCTGCGTGATGAAATCGCGAGCAATGGCCACCAGAAAGTCCTGGTACTGCGACACACTGTACTGCAGCCTCCTCGTGGGGAAGATGAAGTAGTTCTCTAAGAAATCGTTGGTTCCAAGGCTCATTAAGTAAAGTGCCTCACTTAACACCTTATCAGCCTTCTCCATGCCAAGATACTCTCTCAGCTTAGCTTGATACTCTCTGTAATGCTCCAATTCCTTCCACAGTGGTATCACATTCTGTACAAACACACATAAATACACACACATCAATGCATCATTAATAATGATATTTCACATTCACTTGTGTATGTGTGTTTTTCAATTCAAGTCTCTTTATATTCACAAGGAAACTTTAAATGTCATTAATTTTGCGTTAAAATTCAACAACTTTTAAATTTTATCCATGTATAATATCCATTATAATTAATATATTAGAGCAAATTCATAAAGGGTAAAAGTTATATATTTACATAAAAAAATTTAATGATGTGACTTATAAATAAGATCAAACAAAATTTTCTCTCCGTGCTATATAACTAGGACCAGAGGAGTATACGGTATATTCATTTGGTCTTGTCATGTTTAACACAAACAAAAAAAAACTTTCAATCCCATTAAAACTCTTTCTTAAAATTTAACAACTTTCTAATTTTATCTTTATATAATATCTACTATAACATAAATGAGAATGAATTCAACACATAATAAATGAAAAGTAAAAATATACATTCATATAAAAAATTTAATAAGCTTACTTATAAATATGATCAAACTAAACATTCTCTCTCTACTGTATAAATAAATAAGATTAGAAGAGTAATTAACTTTGGCAAATTAAAGGAACAAAAGCCAATGTTTTATAATTATTAAATATGTAATGTAAATGAGATGGTCACATGTAGCAGTTGGGAAGATGTAGTCGTATTAATTTTATATCATGCATTAAACCCGACTGGTAGGTGACCATTCATGAAAATATTATACTTTCGGTTACCAAAGGTGGCTCACATTTTTCCTTTTTTTTTTTTGGGAAGTGAAGGGGTAATTTATGACTAAATTTATTTTGATAACAATTCTTCTAGTTTTTGATGAACTTCACTGAAATTTAACCCAAAAAAATGACATAGTTTTAGAAAATTAAAATACTTAATTGCAATAATTAATAACATCGAATTGACGCACACATAAGCTGACCTACATAGGTTCCACCAGGTGCAGCCGTACCCCCTGACTTTTAGAAAATTATAGATATATTAGTACTATGTGATTTATTTTGCACCCACTCATTTGCTAATTTTGAACCCACTAAATTTTTGCTTAAATTTTTCTCAAAAGATATTAAGAATAAATCCCATTTATTTTCTTAAAAAATAATTTACATCCCCTAAATCAGGGTCCTACTAGGTCCGCCACTGGACGCCTGTACTATTGAGAAGTCATAAACACTGGTATACTTTCCAGTATATTAAATTTATAACCATTAACAAGACATAGATACAGTATGTTAACTAAAAAATTAGTCTAATGAAAATTTGACCTCGTAATTTTAGAATATTTTGATGGAAATATATTTAATGATGAAATATATCATGAACCCATGCAATATTGGATCCTTTATCATTTATCAAGCAAATCGCAATCACAACATTATTTAAAATTAGCAAAATTAGCAAAATTTGAAGAGCACTGGAATTGTTAAATAAGTTCTGCAATTAATTATCTTTCGCTCAAAAACAAAGACTCTTGTAAGTACATGCAAATTAATCTTACTTAGATCTTTCAGATAATCATCGAGACAACAACACTTTCTACGTACACACTCCTATCTTAAGTACAAAATCATTCAATAACGAAGGGAAGAACGAAGACTTACAAGAACATCAGAAGTTGCATTATCATAACCAGTTCCAGCAGAAGCAAAGCAAACACCAGTGGCAAAATCTTTGATGGAGTAGGAGGGATCCAAGTAGGCAGGCACGTAGGGCTTGATACCCAACGCCTCGGAGATGAAGTCCGGCGGAACACGGCCGTTGGAGAAGCGGCCGGTTGGGCGGCCACCCTCGAAGTCGCGGCCATATGGGTGGAAGTTGCTCTTGAGAACGGTGGCGATCTTGTTGTTGTTTCCAGAATCCACAGTAGAGTCTCCAAACACTATCACTGCAGGGAACTTATTGTTATTAACATTGCAAAAAACATTAACGAAATGAGTTGTCGCCAAAAGAAAAGATACAAATAATATTATGCTGTATATGCTTTCCATTTTCTTGCAGAAAGCCTGCTGCTGGGATATTCAATGACGCATATACGCTGAGAAATATATATTCCCTTATATATATGGTTGTGATCAGAGAAAGACTGGAGAAATGCTGATGATGATATTATGACGATGATGATGATGTGAGGGAAGAAAATTAATAAGCAGACAAAGTTTGGTGGGAGGTTTAATTTAATTAATTTAGCGGATTTTTTTTCTTTTTGGGCCAAATAAATGAATAATATATGTAGTGGATGATATTTAGTGTGTTGGTTGGTTATATAAAGATTTTATGTGTGTTTTGGTGACTGCGAAGTCGCCCGAGAGATGTAAAAGAAACTATCTCATGCATGATTTTGGAAATTTGCTGAGCAATAAATAATGTGTTTGTGGAGAGCCTGAATATCCAAACAGCGAATAAGTTTACTGCAAAGTTATTTATTTATTATTATCAGCCCCGTTTGGGAATGCGGTAAAGAAGTACTTTTACATAAGTTGGGGTAAATATGAGGAGGAGATTATTTCGTTTTGCGGAAAAACACCGTTGAACGTGCGTTTGACTTTTCTAAACATTGTCAAAAACAAACCCATTATTTGAGACATGGTCTCTCCCTTGTGTTATCCTCCTTACTGCATGCAGGTTTGTAAACATATATAAGAAAATTGCTTTAGAAATGTTTCGAAAAACTTTAATTTTTTTTATCATATATATTTACTATCAACGTGTATGTTTTTATTATGATAATTATGTTGACAAACTGCAAAACATGTAATTGCAGGTCTAATTGTTATTGTTTTGTAGGGCTCCTAATTAAAAAGATATTTTAGAATGCTAGATTTATAAAAAATTATTTTAGATTATTGAGTGATTCTGAAAATGTTTTAGAATGCTGCATATTATTTAAATCCTTTTAAAATGTACAAATTTGTATGCACTACATATAGATTTGTATATATAGCTGAATTGATTTAATTTTTATACATACAACTTTTTTGGTGCTGGCCGGGTAAGATAATTGCATTGATATACCAAAGATCACCAATGAAAATATTGTTTTCCTTTGTCAAATCAAATCAAGTTGATTAAATTGATGAACCGAGTTGGCATATTGCATAATTAATTAATAGGGAGAATGACACACATGTCCCATGCAAAAAAATTAACCACAAAATGGTTCCAAAAATTCAAAAATTTATAGGTTGTTAATGAAAGCTACTGAGGTTGTTAATGATAACCTCAGCAGTTACTTCTAGGACCTTATGATAATTTTTTGAATCTTTGGGACCTTTCATTCATTAATTCCCTTGCCTAAGACTTAATTGTCATTTTCCCTAATTAATTAATATGCATGATTTGATGCTTTGTTGCTTTAAGTATGACTTCTACCAACTAAATACAATTTCCTTATGATTCGATTTAGACCCTATTTAGAATAAAACGTTTAGAAAAATCAAACGTGCGTTCAACAGTGATTTCCGTAAAACGAAATACTTTCCTTCACACATTTATTTCGTAAATGATAGAAGCACTTCTCCACTGAATTTTCAAACGAGTCCTTTAAACTTTATAGAAGGGCTTACAACTCTGTCCAATTATTGGTGATGCTAGAAATAAATTATTTTTTATGGTGCTAAGCATAAAATTTAATTAGAAATTTTTTTTTATAAATAGAATATCTCAATTGTTTTAATATCCCTTATTTCATATTTTTTTCTTAATTAAATTTCTTTCATTATTTATCTTTCTCTCTATCTTTCACATTTAATTAATATCTTCATTTAAAATATAAATTTAAAAAATAGCATACATATGTACATAAGTAATCAACTTAACTAAGTTTCTTTCGGTAAAAAATTAACTAAGTTTCTTACTCTTTATGAATTAATTATCTGTATTTTATATTCAGAATTAAGGGAGTATTTTAGATTAAAATTTATATGGTATGGACAAGTGATTTCACCGAAGCTTCCTTGATTTTAGAGAAGAATGGCATAAAGATTATGGGAATATGTATGGAACGTATATTTTTTACAAAAAAAATTACTCTATTGCGTGCGTGTGTGGAGAAATTTTATAAAGCGTGTGTTTAGAAATCCGTTAGGAGAAAGAAGTTTACGGATTTCGAGAAGAATTTATGAAATCAAAAAAGAATTTACGGATTTTGATATGTTTTTTACAAATTTTGAGATTTTTTATTGATTTCAAGATATCTTTTATCTTAACTTACATGCATCGTTGAGAGAAAGATCTTCCAAACATGCACAAATACACATTGTGCTTGTTTGGAAACACCGTTTCCCCAACGGTACACGCAACTGAGATAAAACCATCTTGAAATCGGTAAAACCATCTTGTGAAATCTCTATCCAAAATATATACCTCGAAATCTATAAATTCTTTTCTCCCAATAGAATTTCTAAACACACCAATTACCTGCAACCCACGAAACAGGACAACGTAGGATAATTTTTCCAAGCTCTACTTGATCCATAGGTTAATGGACGGTGGTTATAATTCTTGGGAAAGGATCCTCTTCACTACTCAAAAAGTAGTGGAGATCTCCACTGCACATTCAACGGCTCTCATTTGGGCAAAAGTATAATTTATTCAAAAAAAAGCAAACGTCGTTAGAAGATAGTTTAGGTTTATTGAAACGGTGAGTAGAAGAGAGAAAAGTGGAGGAATTATTTAAGCAAATGAGAGCCGTTGAATGTGCAGTGGAGATCTCCACTACATTTTAAGTAGTGGAGAGGTTCCTTTCCCATAATTCTTTTTCAACCATAACCACCCTTCTTTCATTTATTATTTCTCCAACAACTTTGATCAAATAATTCTTTTCCATTTAAAGATAACATTAAAATATGCTTATTAAACCTGTAATATATACAGATGAGTTACTTAACTAATTTAAAAATATTTAAAAATTAGATAAATTATTTAACAGTTACTATATATATCATTATATCACATGTCAATTTACAAATAAATTGATTATTATAAATAAAATAATATACATATTATAGTTACTATCAAGAACACCCACCTAACTAGTGGCGGAGCCACGTTATCTTCAATGTGGACAAATACTGCTATTGAAATTATTAGATTATATATAAATAACTATTATATTTTTATTTTGCATCCACTGATGTTTGAGATTTGAACCCACTCAAATTATTTATATTAGTAAATTTGTTATCATTTGTTTGAAAATAAAAAGAATTGTAAAATAAGATTTTTTGTATATGTGCAATTAAATTTTTACAATATGTACTCGAGTTTTTACGTTATGTTTTAGTAATTGAGTTTCCACTCATTCTCCGATTAATTCATCAAAGATTTTTCATCAATGTTTCCAATATTTATAGTAAAAATGTTTGGGAGATTTAGCCTCATGTCTCAAATAAGCAAAATATTTAAGGAATGGTCTCATAAAGAAAAATATTTAATGAGAGGTCCCATTGACAACATAAGGTGTGTAAGGTGTTGTCAACACAGCACATGGTGTTGTCAATACAAGGACCTCATGTTGTTAATGGTTTCTCCATGAAATCATTTCTTAAATATTTTGTTTATTTAGAACGTGAGACTAAATCTTCAAAATATTTTATTGTTTTACTGCAATTAGTTATATCTTTTTTTACCAACAAGAGAAAAAGATATATTAAGCAATAATACAACAAAACAAACCACGGCTTTGGCATGAGTCGACAGCGCAGGGATTGTTGAGGCATTCAATGTGTAATTAATTAGATGGATCATAAATTATTTGGCCGTACTTTAGTCAGATCAATTGAATCCATCTAATTCACTTTTGCAGCTTCAACAACCCAGAGCGACGTCCACCTTCCTACCTCATCTTTTGCAGCTTCAAGTTTAGCGAAGCCTCAACCTCATCCAACAACACCTGCCTCATGACCTCCATCTTCTCCGACTTGTCCAGGAACTTGCTGGCGGCGTTCGATATGGACAGGCAGTGGTGGAGCTGTGGGTAACTTTTTTATTTTTAAACAAATGACAACAAATTTACTAATATAGATAATTTCAGTGGGTTTAAATTTTAAATATCAGTGGGTGTAAAATTAAAATCTAATAACTATTTACATATAACAAAAAAATTCTAGTTGGGGCATTAATTGTTGTAATAAAAATCTAATAACTATTTATCCTTTAATCCTTATATATATTGATTTCCATTTGGTTATGTGTATTTTCCCATCCCATTGTTGTTTTTTTTGTCCAAAGCATCCCATTGTGGAGTAGTGCTGAGGTTATCATTAACAACCTTACTAGCCTTCATTAACAACCTCAGCAGCTACTCTTGGAACCTTATAGTAATTTTGTGAATCTTTTAAACCATTTTATGGTTAATTCTGTTGTTTGGGACCTCTGAGTAATTTTCCCCCTTCTTCATCATCATCGGAAAAACTACTGTAGGATTTTCTCTTTTGTTTCTTAAATTTCATTCATGTACCACATATATATAATTTCAAATAAGATTTTACAAAGTCTAATAAGGACTGCAATAATATATATCAGTTCTTCTAGATTCTAATTCAGTTCATTCTTGTTAATTACCTTTTTTGAATTCGTCTCTGGTGATATTAATAGCTTTGTTTGTTTTGCCCGGTTTGCCAACGGGTGCGCTTACCGAGACAAAATTCCTCTCACATATTTTACCTCGCAATCTATGTCCGTTATCCCAACGGGCTATCCAAACACACCCAATATGCAATGTTCAAACGGTGCGTCTCGTCTCGTGCTGAAAATTAACATGATCGTGCCTCACACCATCGATATGGGCTGTGCATGACTATTGACCAAAGGTGTATAAATGTTGAAACGGTGTGTCGCCTTAGGTTGAAAACTAAACGTTCCAAATTTCATGTTTCATAAAATTATTATTATATTTTATAGGTTAATTTTTATTTTTCTTTACTGCAGTTATTAACTTTATAAATAAAATTTAATTTTTTAATTTATTTATTGAGGTTTATAATATTCATAATTTTATAAAATATTAAATACAAACCATCTATATTTTTTTACTAAGGACAAATAAAAGATTGTAAGAAGAAAAAGACATTGTCAAACATTAGATACAGATACATCTCTTGATGGGTTTAACGAACACTAGTACTGGTAAAACGGGGGTCCAACCCACCAGCCCGTTTTTTTTTGCGGGCTTGGGCTGACATTTGCCAACCCGCCAGGGAGGCGGGCTGATCCAACCCGCCCCGCCTAGCCCGCGGGTTATGGCGGGCCAGCCCGCTTTTTATTTTTTTTAATTTTTAAAATTATTATATCTTATATATTTTTACCATTTTTTCATCCCAATATTTTTTATAAGGATAAAAGTAATATTAAATTCTATTTTTAGGAAAATATTAAACACTTATTTATAGAATTTGAAAGAGAATAACATAAATATGCAATCTTATAAAAAAAATTGGGTAAAAAATGAAAAAAGAATTTTATTTTTTATTTTTTTAAAAAAATAAAAGATTGGTGGGCCAGCGGGCCAACCCGCCATAGCGGGCTGAGGGTTGGGAAATCCCAACCCGCCAACCCGCGCGGGCCAGCCCGCAACCCACGGGCTGGCCCGCATTCCTAGCACTAACGAACACTCTCACATGTCAATATCTCTTGACTTTTTTGCACCCAAAAACAAAATAGTTATAGTTATTTTTGGAGTGGATTTCTGTTCTCAGAAGAGTCGAATATACACTTCTTTCTTTCTTCATGTGTCTTTTAATGTTGTTATATAATTAAAATATTAAAAAAATATGTTAAAAATATAATTTTCACTGCTAAAAAAGAGGCTCATCCGCTCAAAAACTTGGGTAAGATGCTTTGGGTAAATTCATTTTGCAATGTATCAAAAAAAATTCATTTTGCAATAGGAGAAATTTTTTCAGCAATTTTTCCTAATTTTTATTTCAAAAAGAGATTTTGGTCTCACTTCGTCAAAACACCTATAATAACAATAAAGACTTTCTGTTGGCAAAAAAAAAAAACAATAAAGACTTTCACTATATTTCAAATATATGTTCGTCTCTGAACTTCTTAAAATTGTTTGTGTTTAGACCAACATTATTTCTCTGGTGGGAGCAAGGTTATTAAAGTTGCATTCAAAACATTTCCTTGTGTGGCATTCCTTTGCCTAAAGACCAGGTCCAAGTGAAACAAACATCCAAATTAAAACAATCACTCATAAAAATAGTAAAACCACTCGCTTTTCTATACACTGTGTGTGTATGTCTATATATGCACTCTCCTCCTCCTCCTCCATCATCACCATCATCTGCTTCTTCTGCAACTTGCTCCATTCATTTGAAAGCTCAGAAGAATGGCGTTGTCAAAGAGGGTGATTGTACTTGGCTTCGTGACACTTGTGGTATGCATGTGTTTGATTAAAGAAGCCGAGGCTACCGGCAACGACGACGAGTCGCTTCATCTCCACGTTGTGAAGAAGGAAGACGAGTTTGATGACCTTCCAGAAGACCAAGACAACTTTGATGACGCTACAAGTAATGCAGATTTCTACGTTGGTCATAACAATGTCGAAGTTTTGGGACATTGATTGAACTCATTCGTTCGTTTAAATCACAACCACCATGCTTCCTCCTCCTCCTCCTCCAAGTAATGCAGATTCTTATAGCTCTTCTTTTCCATATAATGTATACTCCTTATTCTTATATTAGATGTTGTACAATCTAACTGAGGGAACATTTCTTTGAATAAAGGCTTTTCAATCTGTTCTTTCGTTTTGGATATGGATGAATCTTACTACATGAACAGTTTATCCTTTTGCATTTTCTTTTGCTCGTTGGATCTTTTAATGAATTTCTGTTTCATGCGTACAACCGTTTTGGTGAAACACGGTTGCAATTCAAATATGTGAGCCGTATTCATCAATGCGATCAGTATCGATGTGAATTATGTACTCTCTTTTTACAAATTGCACTGGAAAAAAAAACTGGCGAAGATAGCTAAGAAGCCATCTTAATGAAAGACACAAGAGGATCATATATATCTTGCTTGGCATTTTGCCCCATAACATAATCCGCATGAGCATAATCATCCCTGTACTGCACTACAAGCTTATCTTCATGATGACCATCGAGGATCTCCAGAAGGCGCCGCACATCCTTCACATCGGAAAGAGCATCAGCCCCACCATAACTGATGAAGAGAAGAAGGTCATTTGGAATTCTTGATATGTCATACACTGGAGGCAAGGGTTGTCCATAGTGTTTAATATTCTCAACTTGATTCTCATAATCATATATTGCTATGGTTCCTTGTCCGATCACTGCATTATTAGCCATAGGATTAAAACTTGCTTTCCCCTCTTAATTAGACCAAATTGTTCTTCTGTTGTTACCATTTTGTTCCAGCTGAATTCACAAATTCAAAATCTCTACAGCCTTTCTGTTAGAGTATCCTAACAATTTGAGCTCTAAATTATTGTACTCATTTAGCCATAGTCCCCAAAAAAGTAGCAAATGCATTATGCATGAGATTATTATTGAAAAGAACAAATTCCTTGTGTTTCAGTCAAGTGAATCAAAGAGGCCAAAAGGGACCAACTTGTGCAATTCTAGGATGACCACTTACTTTGAGACAGATGAATCGCATTCTTCGCTGCCGTTGATTGAGGTACATGTTCCAAGAGAATGTTCACAATCGAAGGGTTTACACAACAGTTAGGGCCTGAAACCAACACATTCTGAGGTCAGTATATATCAGCAGTATAGCTAGCTAAACAGGAATATGTGTGCATAGTACCTGTAAAAGATGTTAACAAGTTGGAGCAGTCAATGGGTGGTTTCTTGGACAGGTCCTCAAGAAACATTATAACAGCATCCCTGTTAAAAAAGTGGGGGCAAAAAAGTGAAGCCAAACTGGTCTCAAAACCAATCTTAACTCGTATTTCAATAATAAAATCACAAAATTTGTCATTCCCAGTGAAAAAATAGAAATGGAAGTCAATCTTTGAATGATTTCCAGTGAATGTGTGATATCAGGTTGGATTCTTATGTTATTCGACCCACAAGGATAAAATGTTCCAGTTTTATGCTAGAAATATGATCGCATCCATCAAAACCGTAGTACAGAGTAATAACAGTAACACAATTGATTGCTTCAAAAAAAACATATCTTGAGTTGCTTACCCTCTCCGATTAAATGCAAATACTCCCAATTTGTACAAAGACTGCTATGAGAAAACCATCCTGCAAGTTAGACCCTTTTGAATTTTTAATTAACATAATAAAAATTATTGTGTTAACAAGTACCTCTGCAATGAAGTGTTCAGCTGCGTTTCTAGCCAGCGGTGATGTCATTTGATTGACATAGGCGATGGGACTAAGCAAGGTAGCGGACCTCAACACGTTGGACAACTTACACTTAGAAAAAGCAGCCAGTGCAATCAAAGTCCCTCACAGTGCAATTTCTTACTTTTGCTACTTGATTGGAAACACACAGGTCAAAGAAAATAGCATGCTAAATTTAACTGTGAGTGTCCAATATAGTGCAGTTTTTGTCCTGTTAAATGATGAACATACTGGATCATAGCTGGAAAATCATAAGCAACTTATCAATCCCAATAAAGCTGAATAGTTTGAACTAATATAATAAGCATCAGATTCAAATAGGTGAAAAGAGATAAAGATCAGCATTGATCAAAGGAATTTTCAGATGATTTGATCAGACGTTTTTTAATATAAAAAACAAGGCCAAATAGGCAGAACTAACCGAGCCATTTGTGGCCAGTGATGTGTGTTTTCGGCTATACATGGTTCCACGTGTGTTAGAAAGCCATACATCAAACCCATTGTCTGCTAACAGAAATGCCAGAGAACGGCTTGGAGGTAACAAGAGCCATGTTATACCATCTGCAGAAACAAACTCTGTATCAGCTTCCATCAGCAATATAAAAAAACCACGGCATAAACTTGCTTTACAAAACTGATAGTGAGCCAAAAGCCATCCAGCACCCTAGTAGTATGGTAGCTCCCGCAAGTGAAAGGTAGCGGGTTCAATTGCTTATAACCTCACGTCATTAGTGCCTACCACTTTGATTCAGAAAAGAAAAGAAACTGATAGTGACCATGAAAAGCCCGTGTTGCAGCAGAACCGGTGGCCTATTTCTCATTGAATCCCCTGATTGCCCAAATGGAATTCTCTGCATGCTCAGAATGTAAGCATCTCGTGTTGTCACCTGAAACGGATCAATCACGCACAGGAAACCCATCAGCAGATGCTCTAAGTTTTACGATGATGATCCGGTCGGTGGGGGTAACATTACCAAGTGTTCTTCACAAGCATAGCCTTGCGTCTTCACCATCGATGAGCAAATACCATCATCACCAGGGGATATTCCCATTGTAGAAATAGTGATGGCTGATACAAATTCTATTCTTCAAGAGATAACCCAGAAAGGAGAATAGTGATAACAAGGAATATTGAGACTTGAGAGTGAAGTCTCGGCCATGCTCTGGTTCCCGGTTCATCTCTCTACCTTCTTCTCGTTATGACATTATTTATACACGGCTAAACAGAAAACGAGAAAGAGACAGAAAAGAGTATTCACAAGTCTTTTATAAAACCCATCACCCTCTTTTTCAACGGATTCGCTAGTGGCTTAGAACGAGCCCTCTATGGGGTCTACCCAGTTTTCTTATACTACTATTAAATTTGATGATTAGTACGTGAATGAATGCAGAGAAATCACAGCAGAGTAGAACAGGCCTATGTGGCCCCCATCGTAAGCCAAAAGCATGTGCTTTGCAGACAAAATTTTCTGTCATAGCTAACTGCCCTTTTGTCTCAAAGAAAAGAGAAAAAGCTATGTATTTTCACTATGGAATGGGAAACTAAGTTGCAGATACCTTTACGATTTAAAGATTAAGGCAAGCTTTTGTCACTTATCTTTCATAATCCTCAGACATGACTTATAACGCGCAATGCTGAGAACAACACTCCTCTAACCCTTAACAACAATTTAAGTGGCTACTTTATAAATATTGAAAAAAAAAATAGTTAAGTTAGTTATTTAAAATGTTTTTCTTCAATACTTATTTAAGTATGTACATTTAAATCATTTGTTACTTTTAATATGCATAATCAATAGAAATATTTTGAGAAAAATGTAAATTTAAAAGATAAAGTAAATTAAGGTTTTATATTTAAGATAAACAGCACCTCTACGGAATTACTATACTTTGAAGGGCATTGTTAGCCATTTGATTGCGTAGAACTTAAATACATGTTACCTGGACGAGGCTAACCAAATAGTCGTGCTACTATAAATTTTCTTGGTTGTGATGCACAAAGATGAAGCAATGGTCCTGTACATATGCCTCGTTATTTCAGTTAGAAAAGACAGGGTCCGTTTGGTAAAGTGATGGAGAAGTACTTATGGGCTTATTCACATAAGTCGAGGTAAATATGTGGAGGAAATTGTCTCGTTTTACGGAAAAGCACTGTTGAACGTGCTTATGGCTACAAGCCAAGCGTTGCCAAACAAGCACAGTGAGAGATCTTTTAAGCTATCTTCGGTTTGATGGAGGGGAAAGGGAAGGGATGGATAGGAAGGGATGGAAGGGTATAAAGCTATCTTGTTTGGTTTAATTAAAGTGGAAGGAAGGGAAATGATTTTTAATTATTCTTTGTTTGGTTCAGGAGGGGAAGGGAGGGAATTTAATAATCAATTTACCATTTTGCCCATGTATATTGATTTATATTTATTTACTTATACAATTTATTTAAATTAGTTTTAATTAATCCCTCCTTCTATTTAATTAATTTAAACAATTATTAAGGTGCTTCCTCATATAATTTATTTAAATAATTAATGAGTAAAAGGGGAAAGTTGATGTTAAACGGAGAAAATAATTAATTACATATTTTTTAATCTACCATTTAATTTAAAAAGTTTTATAAATGATAGAATTCATCCTTTGCTGTAACCGTTCAATATCGTTTTCCCATCTGGAACCACTCCAACGACGAGGCCTAAACTCTTTCGCGTTAGCTAAAAATCAAGGTTGAAATGTAATGAATTGCTCTGTACTGGCACAACGCTGTCGATGCTGGAATTGTTTTGCTCTTGAGCTTCGGCCTTTGAATCCACCGGCCTGAAATCTAGATCTAGGCATGACTCCATTTTGGGAAACACGTACTCACCAAAAAGAGACGAGAGCATCAGTGGAATAACAAAAATATGATAGGGGTATTTTAGTCTAATATTTTCATTCCCCTCTAAAACCCCTCAAATTGGAGGGATCAAAAAGAGAGGGAGGGAAGGGGAGAGAGAAGATTATTTTTCATCCCCTCCCCTCCAAAAAGTTCAAACCAAATAAGGGGATGGTCTTATTAAACCTCCCCTTCCACCCAACCAAACATGCCCTTAGGAGCAACTACAGACCAGTATTTTGAACCTAGTTCACCTCAGGACTCGAGTCATATCAGGAACCAATTCGTATGATAAATCTTCCTTCCTTTTGTCTTCTAATTCAAGGTTTATCCTGCAGTTACAGCCGTCTAGCAGTAATTCGGCCAATGAGCTCTCTCCCTCTCTCTGTAGATGTCTGTTTTTCTAAAGC
This sequence comes from Vachellia pachyceras, assembly GCA_025593235.1. Taxonomy (NCBI): domain Eukaryota; kingdom Viridiplantae; phylum Streptophyta; class Magnoliopsida; order Fabales; family Fabaceae; genus Vachellia; species Vachellia pachyceras. Next base: position 16,049 of record JANTPZ010091854.1, read on the forward strand.
AGAAGTAGTTACTTCAAATGTCAACAGATGTGAACATCTTTTATAATCGTTTCAAATGTTTGCACTGCAGCTCCTGGCGCTTTGGATCGGGTTGGGGCCATGCAACCTTCTTCCTTGTTTTTATCTGGTGAAGAGCCATGGTCATCTTCTAGGTTTAGATCCATCCAAGAATTTTTATCTGATCCTTTCTGGACCCCTATTTGCGAGTCAGCTTTCACCTAGCTATCCCAAGTCATACCTGCATGTGTAGTAAACATAGTTGTGAAAGCTTCAAACTTTGGAAGTTCAGTTCAAACGAAAGTGGGGAAAAAAGGTTAAACGATTAAGGCCAACCCCTTCCCTCAGCATGCATGATGAAGGGAAATCTCTCATATTTTGTGTGAAATGAAAAAAAGATAAGATGAATGAAATAGAAATTGAGATTTTTTTCTCTAATTCTTCTTACTATAAGACAAACTCGAATGTTGGTCAAAAAAAAAAAAGACAAACTCGAATGCAATTCGATGTGCGTATGTCCCCACATAACCATTTATCCCAATCCATGACAAATAATGCATAGACGATGTCGTTTCTAGAGGGAGGAGCATGGAAATATGAAATATCGCCATTTGAGATAGACACACAATCGTCTCTTATAGTAGCAGGTCGTCGCCATTGTTAGTGGAAGCTGTACAAGACTGAGAAATGCCTCTCTCGCTCTTGCAAATAACCTCTACTTCTCCTCTACATTCCACCTACCATCATCTGTATCCGACTTCTATCTTGCCCAAATCCCTATTCCCTACTTTTCATCTGGAATCCAAGGCCTTGAGACGATGGGTCTTTTCCACTAAAACAACACTGCCTCAAAGAACACCTAAAACTGGAACCGTCCATGCTTCTTTGCTTGAGACTCCAGTTTTATGGGCAGGTAGGATTTGTATCTTTTATGCCCTCCTCAAGGCTGGTTTGGCTGGATCTCGGGAAAACCCGCTTGTCTCAGGTTCATGTTATACCTTGCTTTGTGTTATCTGATTTTGTTTTCAAGTTCTGAATTTTGCACGTTTGGATTTGGATTTTATCTGGAGAAGAATTTTAATGCGTCCTCATTTGTATGTTGATTGCCTGCTGCAGATTTGGAGATTGATAGCAGTGATGAATCTGGTGACTTGGGGTTCTCTAAATGGACTCAGACTATACTGGGCAAACCAGGTGAGCTAATCCTCTTTATATTTCTTATCTTACTCTTTGGAGGTGTAATTTTCTTTAAAACCTTCGGTCATGTACTTTTGACCTATAAATACAATGTTTCATGTAGATCGGTACCCATAGAATGCATTTCCTACGAAGGATTTTTTTTGGTTATGTTACTGGGGATTATCAGTTAGCTGTTAATTGTCACTATAAGTTACTGAAGAAAGTTAGTTAGGATAGTACTGATTGTAACTACCTACTGATCCTTATAAATAGCACATGGGTAAGCATTGATGCAATTACTGACCAGTGAATAATAGTTTCCTGTTTGGTATCCCTACACTATCAGTCCGTGTTTTGATTGGGGAACTTAAAAGTAATTAAGGATAAAAAATTGACTCTAATTGTAATTCATATCCAAAATATTTGTGCTCCTCCCAGCAGCCATGTCTATGCTTCATAATCACAGCGTAGCTTCCTGGAATGCCAGAAAATTTATCTGGTCCATGACATCCAGGTCAATGGAAAAATGGCTTATGTGTCAAATGATGTTTAAGTTCTGGTGGCTAGTTCATTTTTCAGGCACATATTTTATGTATTCAGAATAGTAATAATGAATTACAATAGGCACGTAATGCATAGTGATGTTTTTACCTGTCTTGTACTGTTATACTTAATAACATCTTTACTTTTCTAACTATAATAATCTATCATCTGGATCTATCCTCTGACGTCATGTTCTTAGCATGCAAAAGTGAAAATTTTATGCAATTGTTTGCTGTCTGAGAAAGATATAGTTGTGGTAAAACATATGAGATGGCAATATGGATAAATTTACAAGCATGCTGGATGTTACCTTATGATGACCACAATCTGCCTTTGGAATTAATGTTGCTTCCGGTTTTCAGTCTTCTGAAAAGCTGATGTTTAGGGTGAATGCCTCACCTTGTGAGGATGGTGATTGAGTGATTTCTCAGATGTAGTGATTTTAGAATTTAACAGAACAGATGTGGGTGACTCTGGAGTTCTGAGAAGGCGTGGGTAATCAATTTTTTGCCATTTGTACAAGGTATTTTGTGGGCTCCAGGAAGCAGGAACATTATAAACTGTTATTGTCCTTCTTGTTGGAGATTGTGTATAACTAGAGCATAATGCAGAATACTTAAAAGTCACCTTTGAATTTTCTCTGCACCTAGCTTCACAGTGAATGCATATGGAAAACAAATAAGTGGATAACCTATGCTTGCCTTGCATGGATCCTTGATTGGCTTACCTTTTATAATACCATATAATATACCTGTGGCTCTATCTGGGTAACTTGTTTTGTACATGCATTCCATATTTCTTTTCATGGTTAAGTATTTTTTTATTTAAACTGATTGTACTGGATTTGTTTTTCGTTTGTATTTTTTCCTCAATTAAAACTGCTTTTTTTTGGGCAATTTGTGTTATAGATTTCTTTTTTTCCCTTTGATCAGCAAAGCAAGAAGCTACTGGAAGGAAGCTGGTAAGCAAATGGCATGCTACAACAAAGGGCACACTTCGAAGGAACTATAGAGTCCCATCCAAGTCTGAGGGACGGCGTCTTCTTAAAGCTGTTGCATCTCTATTGTCTGATGATGATCACTTCACTGATGCTACCTCTCACAAGGTATTATATTCCCCCTCCTATTATATTTTAACTCTTTAAAAACCTTCCTCAAAATTTTTTTTCAAACAAAAGGAAAATATTTCCTCAACAGTTTATGATTTAAACTCTTCTGTTCACTTTCCCATTTATTCCATTAATGGAGATGCCACTTCAGGCTCTGTCATTTGTCATGTGGCACATTCCCAGTCATCAAAAAATAGCAGCTGATATAATAGACAGTTTTAACCGGGAAAAAAAAAACAGATGGTAGAATTTGAAGTGACATCTATCTTTAATAGATTAAGGGGGAAATGTTTCAGTTTTTTGTTTGCAAGAATAAGGGTGATGTTTGGAACCAGGTCAAAGTTAGAGATTTATTTGGACGATTTCCTTATGTCAATTGAACTTAAGATAAGCTCAACATAACATTTTTGTGAGTCGAATGCAGGGCTGCCAAATTAGGAGGGAAAGTGCTCATGGAGAGAGTGTGTGTTGCAACAATGTGAGAGCTCTTTTTGATGAGCTTCCAACTCCACACCTGATCGTGGAAATCACTCCTTTCCCTGCAGGATCCCTCACTGAGAAGGATTACACTAAAGCAGAGAAGCTTGAGAAGGTTCTCAGATCCAGTCCTTCTGTGTGAGCCATGTTCAATTCGGTGGCTCATGCATATTCTTGTAAATAGTCAGGAGGTTAATTTGTGTGTATATATATATGCATGAAGAAAGAAGCTTTGGATAACTTCTCTGCACTGACTGACTTAGACCTGGAAAATAACGTGATATCAGCTTTTTTCCCCATCTGATGCCAATTTGCCAAAATGCCTTCTGTACACCTGTGAGGGTAAGAAATTATCTTGAGTAATTTTACATTATGAACACGAGTCTGTACCAAATTAGCATAAGGCAAGAATCCTAGGGGTTCCTTGTTGATCATTGTTCGTCACATGGAGATGGTCAAATTTCCTCTTGGCATAGAGGGAATGATAACTTTGCGATTTCAAAGAAGGCATCTAGTTATTGATTTCTGGATAATTGGAGATTTATTGCATTGAAGTATAAGAATTTTATTTTAATTTTTTGTATCAACTAATGCCTCGTTTGGTACGTAGAATTGATTTTAATGGAAATGGATATGGAGATGTAGATGGATATGAGCTTTAAAATTATGTTTGGTATGTCATGGAAATGAAGATGGAATCCATATCTTTTTTTATGAATGTTGATTTTTTTTAAATGTAACAAAAAAGACTATTTTGCATAAGGGAGGATATTTTGGTCCAAAAAATTGGACTCTATGGAACCCAAATGAATTCCATAGGTTTGGGTATGGAATTGAAATTGGGTATTTAGGTGGAATTGAATTCTACATGGAATTGTAATTTTATCATATCAAACATGCAAATGTCATGGAATTCAATTACAATCCCATTTCCACCATACCAAATGAGGCATGAGAATTTTATTTTAATTGATACGTTGACAATGATCGCATCTCATGATTTGCCACGAAAACTTATTTTCTTCTTCTGCACATGACTGTGATTATGAATTTAATATGGATTGATTGTTGTGTTGGAAAGATATATTAATATTGAATCACTAATTGCAAAATGAGAAGGTATTAAAGTGGTATAAATAATTAGTGTAAGGATAGGTTCAAGTTATATATATATATATATTTTTGATAATAATACACACACACACACATACACACGCATGTTCTACAAATGGTTGGCCCAAGAAAATTTGGGAGATGGAAGTTTGAAGGTGAAAGATAGGCATTCTTTTCACCGGGGGCACCTCTGACTATCATCATCTACCGAAGGAACATGCAAGCGATGCGACGTCCATGATCTAATCTTCAAACAGCTTCAAATCCATATTTATTAGTGCATGTTTGGCTTCTTCGTTTAAAATCATGTTTACATAAATAGAGTTAAAACTCCTTTTACGTGTTTGTTTTAACTTGTGTGAAATCATTCTCCTAACGGATTTTCAAACACGCAAAAAGCATCCCACCAAAAAATAGTTTTTTTTAAAAAAATAAATTTATTTTTTTATCTAATTTTTTCCTATAAGACTGTATAATTACACGATTTTCTTTCTAATTCTACCAATAAATGTTCAGTAATTTCCTAAAAATAGAATTTAATATTACTTTTTTCTTTATAAAAAATATTAAAATGAAAAAAAAGTAAAAAATTATACAAAATATATTTTTTTAAAAAAATAAAAAAACGCCCGCCTAACTCACGGGTTAGGGTGGCAGACTGGCAAAACCCGCCATGTAGAGGCGGGTTGGTGTGTTGGGCGCGCGGGCCTAACCCATTTTCCGCCTCTAAATGACACTGTACATTCAACTTTATACCCAACTTTTATATAAAGCAAGAGCGGTGGATAGACTCAAAATGCATCATTCATGTCCCTTCCATCTTCATCCACTTCAACCCTTTAGTTTACAAATAACGATCAACATTTTTTGGTTGGAAAAAAGATAATGACCCTGTTTGATAATGATTATGGAGAGTTTAAACGTACGTTCAACAGTATTTTTTCATAAAATGAGATAATCTCTTTCATATATTTACCTTAACTTACATAAAAAGACTTCTCTACGTGTCTTCGGATCTAGTATCTAGAGTTTATCTTTCTTTGTTTTTTTTTTCAAGCGGCGTTGGATGACGTGGCTTCAGTTATGAAGCTGTAAGAGAAGTTATCCCCGTGGACTGCTCTCGCCCTCACATTGACGCTCCCGCGTTCATTGCCCCCACTCTGCCTCCCTCAAATCTCTCTCTCTCTCTCTCTCTCTCTCTCTCTCACAGTCCAAACGATTCTTTCCCTTCACACTCCAAGACCACCACCAGTCCACCAGTCCTCCAAGATAATCCCCACCCATGGACCAACTCTCCGCGGGGCCTATCGTCCCCGCCGTCAAATCCGAGCCCCCCAAGCCCGCCGCCACCGACACTTGTTCAGCCGAGCATCTCATGTCCGAACCCGACAAGGATTTCTTGTGCCCGATTTGCATGCAGATAATCAAGGACGCTTTCCTCACTGCTTGCGGCCACAGCTTCTGCTATATGTGCATCATTACTCACCTCCGCAACAAGAGTGATTGCCCTTGTTGCGGTCACTATCTCACCGGGAATCAGTTGTTCCCTAATTTCTTGCTTGATAAGGTCTGCCCCAGTTCCTACGGATTTGCTTGGCGTCTCGCTTGCTAATGGCTGTATATTCCACCGTACTGAACAGGCTTATGTTTATGTGAATTGGATGCTAATTTCCTTCTCTGGCTTGAGTTGTATTCATTGGTGGATAACCGTAATTGCATTTAATAGAATAGGTTTCTAATTTTCCAAGTAAATTCATTTCTGAGTGTGCCTATTGATCTTTGGGGTTAATGATTTGGGACTGGTGAAGCTTCTGGATAAGATAAAATATGAAGTGAACAGAGAAGGAGAGTTCTATTTGTTTATATTCATTCTCATTGATGCAGGTATGAATATTAATAATACCAGTCTCCGGAGCTTCCTTTTCATTCTAACTCACTATCTGTAAAGTTCCCCAACTAACACCATCAGTTTATGTGTAATCAGAAGCGTGAAAGTTTGGCTATTTGATTTGAGCATAATTTGTATCTTGAAATAGTCTGCTTGAAAATGCAGCTTATTGTTATACGGTTTCTGTACCACATTTGTAGCTACTAAAGAAGACCTCCGCTTGTCAAGTATCGAAAACCGCCTCACCTGTGGAGCATTTTCGGTTGTCACTGCAAAAGGTTGGTTGTAGTCAACTCCACTTCTGTGGTTCAAATTTTATTTCATAAAAGTTATATCGCGACATTGCCTATAAATTTATGTTTAGATGTTGTAATTGATTATTTTTATTTGACTTTTGATCTGATTCATTATTCATTATAACTACTTATTCTCTT